>CAJQZN010037551.1:0-15830 GCA_907164685.1 Colias eurytheme | reverse complement strand
AGACGTAACAAGTAACATGCGGTATTTAATGTAGTGATTATATTATGTGAGAGTGAAAGTGACTTCTGTGCTCTAGTTATATATTATGTCCTTGCCTTAGGCATTTCGACGGTATAAAAAATTAAACTGAACCGTTATTTTAACAATGTTAACAACTGGGGGCGTAGCTCAGATGGTAGAGCGCTCGCTTAGCATGCGAGAGGTACCGGGATCGATACCCGGCGCCTCCAAACCTTTAATTTTTTATTAAAAAATATGAAAAGGGCACTAAAAATAAAGTAAAGTTGAAAAAAAAGGCCATGAATTCTTAATTAAACAGAAGATTTATTTATTTTTTATGTGTACAGGTTATTTGAAAATATTGGGTTCTTAACATAACAGAACAACAACAACTTTCTTCACATAATGAAAATCTAAGATAAGACATGTTTGTAGGTACAGGTGAAGTAAAATGAAGCATATTTATGAATGAAACAACTAATTAAAATGATGGTCACTTTAATTTTGTTTATAATTTATTACAATTTTAAATTTAATTAAAGTTAAAAATCTTTCACTACTAAAATATCACAAAGCACGTTTTCGCAAGTTATGTACCCTTATTTACACCTAGAAAGTCAATATTACATTTTCTCTTACAATTATTTATTTATGAATGAAATAAACAAGTTTTGCTAACAGTATCCGATATAAAATAATTATAAGACTTGTTTTTTTAAGCCCTGAGATCTGAAATATACTTTCACTAAATTGTCCTTGTTTGACGGTAGATATTATGTGAAATACAATTGTTTGTATAACTTTCTAGGAAATTCGATTTTTTCTTAACAATATGACTGGATCGACTTATTTAAAAAAAATAGATTTGGAGGCGCCGGGTATCGATCCCGGTACCTCTCGCATGCTAAGCGAGCGCTCTACCATCTGAGCTACGCCCCCGGCTGGGAGTCATGTTGAATTTAATCATTGCTTTCATTATTTTTACGTAATACCGTCAATTGCAAGGACAATAAAGTGAAAGGAGAATTTTTCGGATACAATATAATAATATGTATGCCTCAGGCATTTGTATCATTCAGGAAATGTTATTAATACAAGTTAATCGCCCCGTCTTGTCGTGTAACTTTGACGAAGTTTCACTTCTGCGTTCATCGATTATCGTCATAAAAAGTACCTAATTTATTATTTATTAAATAAATTAAAGTATCGACTGCGGCTTCACCCGCGTTTTCAAAGAAAAACCCGCATACTTTCCATTCCTGTGGGATTTCCGGGATAAAATTCTGGGTCTTCAGCTATTTACATACGAAATTTCATTGTTATCGGTTCAGTAGCATTTGCGCGAAAGAGTAACAAACATCCATCCATCCTCACAAACTTTCACATTTATAATATTAGTAGGATGGGATACTAGAAAAAAAAATGAAAATGCTCTGTAATCGTTACAGATAATTTAAAATTTGTTGTAAACTAATGAGTTAAATAAATGAGTGTTTTCAACGAGTTGTAGAGCCATTAATTTCGAATGATATTATTTATTATGTCGTCGTTGTTGATTTCAACAGCTTATGAGTATAATTTTTTATTAATAAAGATAGAAGTTTGAAAGTCAGCGTGTGAACTGATGTTTTTCTGACTTCCGATCCTTTGGTTTCAAGTATTGGAAGGAAATCCACCAGTGAATATTCTTTTCATTTTTATTTTTTTCACTGTCATTTATAATGAACATATATAGCACATATGAAAGTCCAAAAAGTCTGGAGGCGCCGGGTATCGATCCCGGTACCTCTCGCATGCTAAGCGAGCGCTCTACCATCTGAGCTACGCCCCCCGTTGGTAGCTTAACTAAATTTAACAACAGTTCATATAAAAACAAGGGCATTTGGTCAGAACTGGTGGCCTTTCACTTAACGAAACAAGTACAAAGTATAACATACACTTACATAGCATATACACTACGTATATAGAAATGTAAATTTTAGCTCAACTATGTCCCATGGCTTCGCTCGCGTGATCAATAGACAATTTTATAGGAATAACATGTTGTACTTACAATTGTAAAAAGGAACATATTATATCATTCTCTAGCCTCCTATCACCAAACATAAAAATCATACCATAAAATCGCTTCGTTGCGACGTGAAAGAAAGACAAATAAATAAACACATTTTTGCAATTACGTATTATATCTATAAGTAAAAGTACAGTGAGTTCCACATTCTAAGAAAGCGCGATCCATCATAATTCTTATTAAAATAAGTTGTGGCCAAACGATTTAACAATTATGTACAAAAAAACATTGATGGTGACTACGACGTCATGACGATTATTATAATTACACTAGCTGCGCTTCGCGGTTTCACCCGCGTGTCTCCGCTCCTGTTGGTCTTACCTAAGCCTCCTCGATAAATGGGCTATCTAACACCGAAAGAATTTTTCGAATCAGACCAGTAGTTCTTGAGATTAGCGCATTCAAACAAACAAACTCTTCAGCTTTATAATATTATAGTAATAGATTTTAGATTACATTTTCTTTCAGATCTTCAAACAACTCAAAGAGATATTACAAGAAGTGCATACAGAATTAAGTCTCATAGCGCAGCGCGTAACGACGGCATTTCAACGGGAAATGGATGAGAGGTACATAGATTCGACTGCCAGCCTGAACATGTTTGGAATACGGGATTTGATTAGTGGCAAGTGAGTATCAATACATAGTATAAAACAAAGTCGCTTTCTCTGTTCCTATGTCCCTTTGTATGCTTAAATCTTTAAAACACGCAACGTATTTTGATGCGGTTTTTTTTAATAGATAGAGTGATTCAAGAGGAAGGTTTTAGTATATAATTTATTAGGTTTTAGACAAAACGGGCGGGCGAAGCCGCGGGCGGTTACCTACTAAATATATATATTGTGGTACATTATGAGTGTGTATAAGCAGCCAGATGCAATACACGATTTTAAAGTTTCATTTTATATCGACGATATCTTTAAAGAGATTATTAATACGGTTCGTTATTATATCTCAATGCAGTATGAATAAAAAAAAATCTAATTTATTCTTCTAAACCACACTAAACAAACAATTTTTCATTTCCAACTGCTAGAAAATAGACTGAATCAATCAGTATTTAAAAACTTAGTATAAAAATCTATTAAGGGCAGATTTTTCAATCCTTGGTTAAAACTTATTCGTCGAATAATGTATAAAACTACCATTTTAAAAACGTATTCTAATTGCCCGTATTTTACAGTTTACGTGACATTTTAAAATTATCGTGTAATACTATTTGACGGATAAGTTTTATCCAAGCATTGAAAAATCGGCCCTTACCTAATTGTGTAAAAAAGCTAACTTATTTCCAGGCCACTATACAAGGAAGAACAAGCCATACTAGCGCGTCGTTTCACAGCCGTGTCATACATTCTACTGAGAGACAGCGCTGATATCAGCATACTGAAAGACAGTGTGATACAAGATATACTGAATGTAGTTTGTAAAATATGCAGTTCGTTGGATACTTCGGTAAGTGTCTTTTTCTGATTTTTGCGGGTAGTTCTAAAAATGCGGAGTTTTTTTATAAATGATTTTTTAAGAAAGTTAAATAATAATTGTTTACGGTTATTAATATCAGAATATACTTCATAAGTTCAACAAATAATATTTCCCAAAAAACATGGTAGTGTGTTACCTTTTTATAACATACATTTTTCTTAGAAATTTTCAATAGTATGAATGTTTAATATATATTTTTATAGCATTCGAATTCTTAATTAATTAGAATTTTTTTTATTCCTTAAAAAATATCGATTGTGAATGTTCTAAAAACTTCCAGTGCACCGGCGTCCTCTACAGCGGCTTACTCATCTCGCTCACACAATTCCTATCACTACTATCCCAGCATTTCCCGGCCTCCCTACAGACAGACATACAAAAACACATGATACTCGCGCGACCAACACTCGCCGTGTGCGTTGTGTTGGTTGTTGGTGCGTGTGTTGGTTTGTGTGTTGGTTGTGTTGGTGGCAATTTGAGAATGGATTATGATCAAGGCGTACTGTTGTATAAGAAAGGTAAGGTTTTCCAACTGAAATAAGAATAAAACAAACACTTATTGACGTGACAACGTCTTCTACCATGTTAAATAATTAATTCAAACACCATGTTTTAACTTCACTTAGCTTTATTAGAGAAAAGAACAGTTTACAGTTTTACATAATTAACATTGCTAATTATGTAAAAGTCTGCCATCTTGCCTACTCGAATACAATACAGTGTTGCCAATATAAATGTACACATATTTCAACACGCATAATTCGATAGAGCCGGCTGCACGCACGAAAAAACATGACTCATGCGGCGTTACCTCGCTCTGAGGCGTTCCATGTAAGGCTTGAAGTGCGAGCGAGAGCTCGGAACGAGCGACAAAGAAGCACAATCGGACGTTGTCACGTTCAACTATCGTCAGTAAACCGACTTTACAGACAACCAATTTTTAACATAGAGATAAAACTTACACACACACACAAAGAAAATGACGTAATATTAAAAAATTGGGCTAGTGTGCTATTTATTTTAATTGATGTTTGCAAAATATAAGTCTAAATGCAACATTGAATATCAAATTAAATAAAAATAATACTTACGCTATTCTTATGTACATATTTTAAAAATTTATTAGTTATCTCACTAATTTTGGAATTGCATAAAATATTGTCCATTTGTCTTCTTGTTATCACTAACCGAAATGTCCGGACGGATTGTAATAGAACTTTCACTATCAGATAGCTTATAGCGTTATTCAGACCCGCGTCGTTATTTCTCAATCTATGTCTTAAATATCTAATTTAAAACTACGTCATTTCTTTTGCAGTTAAAATTCTCCCGCTTTTTCTAAAACCTAATAAATTATATACTAAAACCTTCCTCAAGAACCACTCTATCTATTTAAAAAAACCACATCAAAATCCGTTGCGTAGTTTTAAAGATTTAAGCATACATAGGGACAGAGAAAGCGACTTTGTTTTATACTATGTAGTGATATTTAATATTTTTCAGACTCATGTCTCCTTCAAGTACTATTAAAGCAAATAGAGACCGCTCTTAAATGTATGGAAAATCAAAATATGCAAAAGGAAGCTGTGACATTATGTAGGAACTTACTTATGTTATATACTAAGTTCGATTCAAGTACAAATGAGGAAACCAGGTATGTTATTTTAAATCAATTTTTTTTTTCAATCATTTTTATAAATGACGGGTAAATATATTCGCACAAGGGACAATAACATTAAGATATTATTTAAACAAATAACTATTTTTATAAATTCTTCTTCATGTCTGTCTGCATGTTGATTCGGTTAGCTGGCCTTAAAATAATGAAGATGCGATCGATTTTGACGGTTTTTACTTGTTGCTAAATAATTGATAAATAGAGGATTAAACATAATATGTATGTATAAATCTAGTGAACTATTTCAGATGCGATTGCCAGCTGGTATTGATGCAAGTAATTGTATATGCGTTGAGGATATGCGCCAATATGTTGAAACAAACAGACAAAACAGGTAACATTTTATTACTTTAATTCAAAAATTGTCCAAACCAAAACAATGCCTATCGTGTCTATTAGGTAGAGTTTTTCATAAATATAACTTTGAATAAATTGAATTTTTTGTAATATGGGTTTATAAACTTTAAACTTTATTGCAACGATATTAGGATTAAATTTGAGTGAGTGTTGCAATGTTATGAAGGCAAAGCCTTTTGGAAATTGAATAGTAATAGTGAGTCTAGTTAATAGTACGATAATGAGTTAATGACGTAGCAGTGATTTTTTCAAATTTTTTTTTTTTTATTTTATTTTAAGGCTTTTAAGATTTTAAACGCGAATTATTTAGATTTCGAACACTTTAAAGCAAGCGGGACCGTGTTTAATTTAAAAATTATACTCGCCTAAAATCAAATAAGGAAATATAAACTTATTGTAGTTAAAATAAAAACTAAAAAAAGACGTGTGGCACTCGGGGACTGCCGCGGTAAAGCTATTGCATTCTATGCCTTCAAGCCACACCTCCTTGCCCGTCGGCGTGGGGAGCGTGAGGATTTTTCGTTACGGAATTTCTCGATTCGGTCCCCGCGCTCAAGGCCCGCGATAGAAGCTATGCAATAGCTTAATAACAGTTTTTTTTATATTTTCAGCGGATATTAATTCCGACTTGCTAAGCACATGCCGCAGTGGTATACGAGTGTTATACCAGTGTATACTGAGGGACGTGGAGTTCGCTTCCCGGCTCGGGTACCACGAGGGGCATTTGGCTGAGCTGTGCGCGATGCGGTTTGGACAGGATGATGTTTATAGTGAGTATTTAAAAAAATATGACTTGTGTAAAAATAAAATTAGTACTAAATGTTATGTGAAAAAAAAATGTGTTTTAGCTGCTTGTTGCAGTTCATCCGATTGTATTTGTTTTTGTTAGTTTTTTAGAATGTTATTACATTGATATCCTACTTCGAATGAAAAGTATAACAAACCAAACCAACAAAACAACTGACCAAATCATTAATAACTGTTCAGCCGGTCTTGACGTATAAAATAGTGTAACAAACATGAGTACTTTTCAATTAGTAAACAAGAAATTAACATTCAACAACCTGTTAGAGATTTTAAAATAAGAAAAATGACATTTTTCATATTATGTACTATTTGAAACAAAAAATTATTTTTATCAATACAAATTACAGTCTTTTCAGTATTTATAATGCTTTTTCATATACATATATATATATATATATATATATATATATAAAAGAAAGTCGTGTTAGTTACTCCACTTATAACTCAAGAAGAGGTAGTTTAGAGCCAGGAGAAGGACATAGGATACTAAATATGTACCACGGGCGAAACCGGGGCGGACCACTAGTTAAATAATAATTGTAATATTTTTTTCAGGTACAATGCTAGCTGAAATTTCGAGTACATTCCAGTCGTCGCCGGAAGACGCGACGCCATCTTATACGAAAAAAGCGTGGATGAATAGCTTTAAAAGTTTCTCTATTGCTGATTAATATGCTATTTTAATATTTAATATATATCGGCAATGACAATAAATATTATGTTTTTGAAGTGAAAACTTCTTTAGCGGCGTTGGGTATAAAATCTTAAACTCGCGTCAGGACACGTGACCTGATCGAAAAAGCGTAAGACGGAAGGATATCAAACATGCTCAACGTTAATAATCAAGTTTTCACTTCTGCCGGCACTCCCGGAGTGCAACCCGTCTTTTTTAATATTTAATATACTTATAAAAGAAAAAACTCAGAAATATGGCATTAAAAATTACTCAGATTTAGTATATTTCTGTTATTATTTGCATGATGGAATAAATAATAGAATTAGTTTCATTGTTTGGATATGTTTCGTTTATTAGTTTTGATGCCTTGTAATTGTTGAAAAATAATATTTACCACGCATGTAAACCCATAGAAACTCGCATGATCTCATCTGCTAGTTATTAAAAACCTGTATAAAAAAAACTAATTTGTTAAACTAGTTTTTATTCAATTATTTAAACTTGTGTCATGTTGTTTTGTTACGATCCCTTGAATTGTAAGTTAATTTATTCATTAAATTTCAATGAATGAATGAATAATAAGATAGATTAATGTTAAGAAACATCGCAAGTTAAAACCCTTACGCATATAAGTCCGACTCGAACTTGGCCGGATTTATTTTTATTGGCATTTACACAACACAAACTACTGATGTATTGATATACAAGTACTTTTTAACACGAACTACTGATGTATTCATACAAATAATTTAATTATTTTATAATAAATATCTCATTGTAATAAAAATTGTCAGTTTTAAAACACAAACATATGGTCTGTAGATATGAAGATAAAAACTGTACAGTACGAATATAAAAAGCCTGTACTTAGTTTTATTGTTGAGAATGTTAACCATTTTTACGTATGTAAATATGAAATATAATTTATTTTCTCATTTCATTGTTTTTTTTACCGCCTTAAATTCTATGACTATAATGGAGAATATCGTTTTTTTCATTTGATAGTTATTTAAAGCGATGGCTACTTCAATTTTACAAATAACTAGCTGCGCTTCGCGGTTTCACCCGCTTGGCTCCGCTCCTATTGGTCTTAGCGTAGATGATGATATATTATAGCTAATAGCCATCCTCGATAAATGGGCTATCTAACACCGAAATAATTTTTCAAATTGGACCAGTAGTTCCTGAGATTATCGCGTTCAAACAAACAAACAAAGTCTTCAGCTTTATAATATTATGGTCTAAGATCCGAATAGAAGTCGAAATGCAACGGCGTGATAATAGAATGAGACCAATTTTATAATAAACTAGCTTTCCGTCCGTTCACGTAGGATTTCCGGGATAAAACCTATCCTATGTCCTTTCTCGGGTATCAAAATATCTCTATACCAAATTTCATGCAAATTGGTTCAGTAGTTAAGGCGTGATTGAGTAACAGACAGACAGACAGAGTTACTTTCGCATTTATAATATTAGTATGGATTTAGTGTATTAAAAATGAGTTGACTGGGAAAATCCTGGACAGGACATTTTTAATGAATTAAAAAAAAACATTTTTTTTTAATTAATTGCAGTATCAACATAATAAAAAAAAATTATAATAGACTTAAAGTATGAAACCTACAGAATGTGCAGGCATAGTCGTTTTCTAATATTTACCGGGACAAACGGCTAGGTTGGCAGGTATAAACAGGTATGTCGGTACCAGTTACTTTTACTTGATAGGATGATGAAAAAAAAAATATGTCAGCGCTGTTTTATTACAAAATTATTTTATTATCTCGAAACTGCAATTAATAAAAAATGAAAATATTTTTTTTTTAATAATTAATAAAAAATATCCTGTCCAGGATTTTCCCAGTCAACCCATTTTTAATACATTTTTTAATACACTAAATTAATTATAAAATTGGTCTCATTCTATTATCACGCCGTTGCATTTCGACTTATATTCGGATCTTAGACGATTTAGTATTTACCATTGAAACTTAAATTGTTTGCAACGTTAGCAATATTTTGCCACGATTTGCCGAATCTTATTTTCATCAGATCTGGAAAAAAAGCTCTTTTTAGGGTTCCGAACAATGTTCCGAACCCCAGGAGGCAAAAAAGGGAACCCTTATAGGATCACTTTGTTGTCCGTCTGTCTGTCAACACCCTTTTTCTCAGGAACGAGTGGAGGTATCGAGCTAAAGTCTACAGTCCCTTGATGCTATGAAAAAATAAAACTTATAGCCAATGCTGCAAAGATACAGCCGTTTATGTTGAAAATTTTATCAAATTTCGACATTCGTAGAGAAACCAAAACCTACAGGGTACTTTCCCATCAACACAGTCTTGAAATTTGGTACAAAGTAACGTCTTGTAACACAGATATAGGAATAATTACGTAAAACAAGAATTTTGAATTACATTATGTAAAAAAAATGTTGTGTGGTTTTATGAAACCACGGTAAAAGTGAAACTGTTCGAACGGTTCCGAACACTGCTTTGTGTAGCGCATGTCGCGTGACGGTCGGCTGCCGAGTAGGTATACCTACTCGGCAGCCGCGATACACGCGACATGCGCAACACAGACCAAAAAGTTTGAGACGATGTAATAAAAGTTTCGCTTTAAAAAAATTAAGCTCACAACCCCTTTACTCATGAACGTAATATGTACTACAACAAAAACTCAGGTCTATAATATCTTTACCCTGTAATAAAATCAAACTTCTATAACAACGCAATCCAGAAGATATAGCCGTATGCTGAAAATTTTCGCAAATTTCGACATTCGCAAGGGTATCATAACTCAAAACCTACAGGCTACTTCCCGTGATCGTGAACTCAAAATCTTGAAATTTGGTAGCACAGATACAAGACATTAAAAATTGGATATATATTTTTCTTAGTGCTTAGTATATAAGAGCGTTTTCAAAAAAAAGTGTACCATGGCTGAATTTATGGATAAATTTTAAATGTTGCATTTTTTATAAAATTTTGATTTAGAAATTTTAAATATACATCATAGTAAGTGAAATTATATTTAATTGCTTGCAGATTAATTTGTTTTAAATAAATAAATATTAAATATTATAGGACATTATTACACAAATCGACCTAGTCCCACAGTAAGCTCAATTAAGGCTTGTGTTGTGGGTACTAGGCGACGATAAATATAATATTTAATAAATACATATATAGATAATAACACCCAGACCCAAGAACAAATAATTGAGTTCATCACACAAATATTTGCCCTGACCGGGGATCGAACCCGGGACCGTCGGCTCAGTAGGCAGTTACTTTACCACTGCGCCAACCGCGTCGTCGTTTTACGAGAAATCATCAAAATAAATTGGGACTGTGAAAAAAAGTGTCAGTTTTGCGACAGTCATCAATGCTCATCTAACTATTAACTACGAAGAAAGACGCAAAATATTTTGATTGTGTTACGAAGATTATAACATACATTATTTAAAAAATAGAAAATTGAAGTCGACAAATAATTAAAATTCCTATTAAACTAGCTTTAAGTTCTGTTTTGCCACAGCTGATGCCAAAGTAGCCGTTACTTTTACGATACTTAATACATTTCGATTAAAATCGGCAAAGTGATTATTTTATTTCGGAACAGTTTCAATATTGAAATCAAATTATTTGTGTCCCTTATAATAAAAAAATGTAAAAACTAAAATTTTTCTTGTCGCAAAACGGGGGACTGTCGCAAAACCGATAGACCATTTTTTATAAGGCTAGGTTTATATTGAATCCAATTAACATGGTTAAAATAAAACCGAGAATACGTTTACAAAAATTTTATTTTAGTCTCATAAAAAAAATACACCAACACACAGTTTGACACAGTATCAATTTTAGGGTAAAACTCAGAGTTACACTACCTACACCTTTTAACTTTCCATACATGTATCATATATTATGTATTCAGGGTATACCTGCTGACCAACGCATTCATTGCAATACCGTGAAACCTGCTTACTTTGCCACTTTTTCATGTGTCAAAAAGTTTGATTCGCTTTAAAAAAATATAATTGTATGAAAACGTTATGAGTAACCTGCACCTAGACGTAGTAAATTTCATGAAAATTTACATTATTACTAAATATCTATTCATTTTTGTAAATTATAATATTTTAAGCATAAAAACAAATATGGCAAAGTTAGCTGTCACTTCTGGTAAATTTGCCATATGAAAGAAAAAATGAAATTTTTGGAGTTTATGAGGCTAAAAAGAGATATATTTGCACTCTTCCTATATCCCGTAAAATAAAGTAAAAACTTTATATTATTTAGCACTGGTAATTTAACTCTCTAAGAAGGTGGCAAATTCACCAACCTTTACAAAATATTTCCTATATAAGAAGAAGTTAGGGTTAGGGTTGTCAAATAAAAATGTTTTCGTAGTAGGAACAATTTAGTAAAAGTAAAAAAAAACATAATCAATTACTTCTAGTTAGTTTCTTAACTTTGAATTGTTTTACATAATAAAACAAAAAAAAATAGTATTCATTAAACTAACTTTTTTTTTAAATAAGTATCACACATTACACGACATTCCTAAAAGATTTAAACAATGACAAATTCTTATTTATATGATCTTGATTGAATATAAAAATTGTTGTTATTTTAAACTTGATAAAATATTCATCAGAAATTTTGTGGCAGCCCTAACCTCCAACAAAACATGGCAAAGTCACCATCACAGACGTTGTGATTGGGGTTGTTGAATTTACCAATACCAATTGCGAAGTAAAGGTAGCTTGTAGCACAGTAAATCAGCTTTTATTTAGCTAAAGAACATTATGTTAACATAATATCAAAAAAATACTTACGTAGGCAATGCTTTTCCCGTTTGTTTTTGTAAAAGTTCCGGAGCACTAAGTTTCATACCGCCAACATTCGAAAAAAGTAACCGCCGAAAATGACATCTCAAAAACAAGCTGGGCTGCCACATCTCATTCGGTGTTGCCATTTAACTCATAAATTTTACTATAAAGGCATGCATACATGACAAAAAACTGATATTAAGATGTGACTACACTTTTTCCCTCAGAAGTTGGCTATGGCAAAGTCTGCAACCGTTGGCAAAGCTAGCAGGTTTTACCGGTACCATTTTTTGCAAATTATACATGTCCTTTTTGGTCCCGAGATTAGTGAAACCTAAAAATATGAAAAAATTATAAAACTTATGAAGAATATTACAATGACAATCTAGACTTGGCTTTATGCTGCAGTTTTGCGACTTTTCTTGTCAGCCTATAGGTCACGAAGCAAAATGTTGCAAAACTGACGTGACGTTTTCTTTTCAGTTTTTAGTCAAAATTATATTCTGACGAAAAAATGTGCCTACACTGATTATCAAATGTAAATAACGGTTAATGAATATATTGCTCATCTTCTGAAAGTATTTAAACGATGTTTACTTACCTGTATCAAGTAATAATATGTCTCAACTCTCAAACCAGACAGTAGAAATTGCAACAGCCGTTGCACTCACAAAACACGTCTGTTTTACTCGAACTGTATTTGAAAATAAGCTTTTTTAAATTGGCGGACGGTGAAAGTAAACGATAATTTTGCCATTTATAAAATTCAAATAGTAATCTAAAATTTGTATTATTAGCCGTGATAAACCCGACATGTCCGGTCGGTACCACTTTTTAAGATATTTTTGGAAATCAAATTGCTTTTAAACGATTATAAGGCCTTAATTATGAACTACATGCGACGATTCGCAAATAAATGTACTTTTAGACGACACTAAAACTTATGGTACCTTGGTATAAAACTTTTTAGAATCGCTTCTCTAACATCGAAGAACTTGGATGGGGACACGCCAAAAACTGACACTTTAGTTTTAAAAATGATTATTTAAAAAATAGTACGCAATGTTTCCGTGAATTAATTGTTTGCATTTATCAAATTATGATGTATTTAATACTTTTCAAGCATTAGAATAATTAGCCATCATATAAATTTTACTTGTTATTCGACTTGAAACACAGGGGACAGGCCGAAGGGAGGGACCAAGCATTATTTTTCATGAATCGTATAATATTGAAATTGATTACAGCGCCATCTATTAGAAGGAGGCTGTAGTCATTGTTATTTTCGATTCTTCTAGTCACCACTAGATGTCACTGATATAAAATAAATTATATAGGATATTAATGTAGATGGCGCCACTAGATTTAATTATATAAATAAATGAAACTTTTTCGCTAAAGCAACATTATATTTAACATAAAAAATGAATAGTTCCCTTTTTTATTTAATATCACTGATTTTTGCTATCCATATTGTAATGTTTAACTTTTATTCCGTAAATTAAGTAATTATGAAATTGAAAACAGCGCCATCTATTAGAATCTAGCAGTAATTCTTGTGCAATTAATTCTTACTAGTCATCGCTAGATGTCACAGTAATAAAATATAATTGATCTGATATTGATGTAGATGGCGCTAGTGAATTGTATTATATTATTGTGATAAATTAATATCACAATAATATAATACAATTCTAATTAGAAGAATAGCCATGAAAATATTAACTATGTATAATATTTTTTATTAGTGCTTATATTTCATGAAGGCTCACCAAACTGGGCCCCCGCAATTTTGTTTCGTTCATATACATCGTTTTGATTAGAACTCAGGAGAAAACTAAAAGACTCAGAAAAATCTTATAATACATCATCTAGATTCTAGGTAAATGAATAAAACAAAACCAAATATCTCTGTTCCTAATACGTTTCGAGATTTATGTTCATAATATCTTTGCTCAAAATTTATTGCTCTTTTAAAATATCCAAGTTTCATCACTGGCCGTGAAAGTTCATCACAACGCCAAGTTTACCCAAACCCCTTTAGGTAAATTAATGATTGCTCTCGTCTTTTACATACATTACCGGCTGCGTATTAGGTATTGTATAGAATACCTAGGCAAAGTATAAAATGAATAATATTTCATACATTACCTATATAATATGTTTTAGGTATTCTGTATTCATTAATTGCCTAGAGCCCTAGACAATGTATAGGATACCTGATTATGTTGATTTCCGGTAACATAATTTATATATTATATTATAATGCGAAAGTCTGCTTGTCTGTTACGCTTTCGAAGCTATACTAAAAATAAAATTAGAATGAAAAAATAGTAATAAATAGTGAGTAAAACTTTATTGCAAATATGAATAACTACATTACTATTAATTGTGTTGTATTGTAATAGCCAAAAAGTTTATGGACGTGTCTTGGTCCGCGGAAAAACCACATGTTATAAATAATATCCCAACCACACTAAGCCACTCGTCCTGCTCATCGCGCTGCCGCTCGCCTCGATATTGTCGTCTGGCCACACCACAGGGCCACACACTGCTCTACTCGCGACGCTCTTCACTAGGGATGGGTCGTCGACGTATTTTTCATCAACGAGACTAGATCGTTAAATGTCGTTCATCAACTAGTCGTTCAACTAGTTAAAATCTTCGACTAGTCCATGTGTAAAATAAATAACTTAATTCTTAAAACAATAAATTCTAATCTCAATAAAACAATTAATAAATGTTTATGCTTTCTTACAAAAATAATTATACTCCCTAAAAAAATTTTACTAAAAAACTTATTATCGTTTGTTTTTATAGTTTAAATTCAAAACATTGGTCTTGTAAACCAAAAATATTTGTTTTTTTAAAAACTTCAAAGAAAAGAATTTATTCTTATCAATAAGACTGTTTAGCCGTTGAATTCAACTAGTGCATTGGTGAGCAATGGTCTAGTCGAATCGTTGAGTGTACATATAGACGGTTAATTTAACTAGTCCGTTGATTCCATGACGCCCATCCCTAATTCGCACTCGTATTGCCGGTCCTTTGACTCGCGCGCAAAAGCCGACAAAATAGGGAGCAGTGAGCAGGACGATGAGCACGACGAGTGGCATGTCGAATAACGTGGCCACACTACGTCCCTGCCTACTTCCCTCGTCACTTCCCATACCACTCGTCGAGTCGTGTGGCTGGGGTATAAGAAATTAAATATCACTCAAAAATAAAACCACATCTGATAATATACCACTTTATTAAATATAAATACATAGTCTAAATAAAAATCACATTAAACCTTAACAGTAGTAACTGCCACAGTCGGCTCCACAGCATCAGGGACATGGAAGAAATACAACATGAACCCTGCTGCGAGCAAGAAATGGAATGCTAAAATCGATCCAACGAGAATTAGGAAGTATTTCGACTTTCTTAGCGCTGGGAGGAGCCAGAAAATCAATACTGCTCCAGATATAAAAGCCCCGAGGAGTACTAATAGCCATTGGAGCCAGGATACTTGAATGGTCCATAGTATTGCAACTGGGACATATATTGACAGGGAATAACCGTAGAGACAGAAGAGCGACATCATTGTTGGCGCTGAGGAACCCTGTAAAGAAATATGTTTTTATAAGATTACAAAAAATAAAATTTTATAGCATTATATGCAACTAATGAATATTTGAAATTAAACAAATTCGATCAGGTTTCGAATGCACATCTCAAACGACACACAAAGCTTTTGAATCGTAAAATTACAGAAAAATAATAATTTTCCAACAATTTTTTGGGTAAAACTATGCTTACTAGTAATACTAGTAAAATAAATGCGAAAGCATGTTTTTTAGTTACAGAAGTTTCCTTTGACCACGCGTTTTAAATCCTCTATTGCACGCCTCATAAGCGAAGCGTTGAGGTGGGTACTACTGT
>CAJQZN010037550.1:0-11838 GCA_907164685.1 Colias eurytheme | reverse complement strand
CTGGGTGGTCGTGAGCCGCATTCCACTTGTGATTACAAAGCATAATGACTAAATCCGAGGGGTCACTTCGACCCAACGTTGCGGTTTAAATATTTTTATATATTTAGGCTTATATTAAATTTAACGGTCACTTGGAGCGGTATGGACGGACTTTATGATGTGTTAAAAGGTATTATTTTAAGTTATTACGTGGTTTATTACTTTTATGATCACTAATGAACACTTACGTCTCTGTAATTACTAATATTTCGGTAGTGGGACATTATTTGCACTATTATGAGGAAAAATATTGTTTATGGCGATACGCTGTTAATTAAATCAGTTTGGTGTTTAGTATATAATTTACTGAAAGCGTTTGTTTATATTTTCTATTTTCTAGGCAAACGAGTAATTTCTAGTGAGGATATAATAACAAAAAGATAGAGACATTGATTGCCAAGTTTATAACATTATCTATCGAAATATTTACAAAAAAGGGTTGTTAAGTTGAATGTTGATTTGTAAGTACTAAGTAGATTTTACTGTTAATAAGAGCATTCTGTACAAAATTATAAAACTATTATATCATTATTTGCATATTAAATAATTCAACCATAGTCTTAAATGAATATGTCACTGCAGATTATACAAAACAATAAATATGAATCCATAAACGAGTTAATGCAAATATTCATAATCAAACCACTATAAAGCAATTGGATTAGTGAAACAGGGAATGTCCTTGTTGCGGTCGGGCGTAGATTAAGTCTTGATGGGCTTATGGTCGGATCGGCCCGGACACCCGCATTGTAGGGTTACTAACGTGAGAAATGAGAAAGAAAACATTTGTGGATTTGTAGCACTTAATAATAATATACTCCTTCATTTAAGCAACAGAGGTTCATTTGTTAGCTGCTCAGGACTTAAAAACTATGTTAGTTAAATTAAGAAATACAATTCAAAATAAATGTAAATAAATACATAATAAATAACTTAATACAGTGTTTAATGTTTATGTTTCGAGAATATACTATTAGCAAGACTAAAATATAAGTAGAATGTAGGTAAGTTAATTTTGTTTTATTAAATACTAGCAGTCAGCCCCGGCTTCGCCCGTGGCGGACTGTTTTACGTTTTCTCTACATAAGAACCATCCTCGTACTTCAAGGAATATAATAAAAAAAGAATTAACGAAATCGGTTCAGCCGTTCTCAAGTTATGTGCTTATCAACACATTTTGGGATTCATTTTTATATTATAGATTCGAGTTATAAAATAATATTATGACTGGACCATGCGCATTTTACATTTTTAAAAAGAGGATATTGTTTTACAAAGTATCCTTTTGTATTTTAACTATATTGCATGTTCGTCGTTAAATCTAACCATTAGATATTAATTAGATTTTAAAAGTCTAAGATATGATCGAAGAAACTATTTTTTAAGAAAAACCAAACTTAAATCGTATTTTTAATATGAAGGAATTAATTTTTTTTTATAATATTTAATTGTATTCGTAGTAAGTACGTTATCATAAAGATTAAATCATGTTTTTCAAGATGTGTAGATACTGTTTCGTACTCTACATTACATTTAGAACGGTAGCAGTTTGTGTGCGATTGAATAACGAAATATGTCAAATCATATAATAATATTTTTAAGGAATGTAATAAGTAGAACTGTAATAGCGATTTTGTTTATTTAATTCAGTACAGTACTCAAAAAGCTCTATATAATTGTAATAAAATAATTTCTAAACAAAAATTAAATATTGTAGTTACGTTATGTAGTTAGGTTCGTATATTGCATACGAAGATATGAAATTAAAAAAAAAATATGAATAAAAATATGAAATTTTCACTCATATGAATTCCTTCGATAAAATTATTGAGAATTTTACAAATTATAGACTTATTAAATAATTTTTAACGCCATTATTCATTATATAACTATTTAAAGAGATGTTTAAAACACTTTACACCCACAATTTGACAAACCTACTACGTAAAATAATATAAGCGAATAAACCTTAAGAATCTTATATAAGTAATTAAAAATTCTTGTGAATACCATTGAGATAATATTAATATGGAGACGACACCGCCTACATCACTTATGTTCCACTCAACATACGTCATGTGACGTATGTTGAGCGGTATTTTTTAATGGTTTTAAAGTGAAACGCATCAAACATGCCTTCGTGTGTGTTACGATATTGCACAAATAATACAAATAATACGGAAAAGTGCAAAGGAATAACTTTCATCGTTAAGTACCTAACTAGATAATAATTTTTAAAACTTAGTTAGAGCAAAAAAATGGCGCACAGATTTTGTTCGTGGTGTCTCCTCCATACGTAGGTAGTAATATTATCTCAATGGTGAATACATCGTTTTTATACTTACAAATTTAACGTATATTTAAAACCAAGATAACAACCAAACAGGATTCACATATTATTATAATATTATCATAACGGGTGTCGGGCTACAATCAGCTACATCTGGCTCAAATTATCAAAAGGCGCTAATTATTCCCTGTAATTAATGCATCGTTATATCCTAATGCAGATTTTATGTCATCTTGGGATGGAGATCAAGGATATCTATTTAACAATATCACTACATAGTATAAAACAAAGTCGCTTTCTCTGTCCCTGTCCCTTTGTATGCTTAAATCTTTAAAACTACGTAACGAATTTTGATGCGGTTTTTTAATAGATAGAATTATTCAAGAGAAAGGTTTTAGTATATAATTTATTAGGTTTTAGACAAAGCGGGCGAAGCCGCGGGCGGTAAGCTAGTAGGATTATAAATACACATACTTTTTGATGTATGAGTAGGTTTATGATAGCCTGAAAACGTTATGTACCACTACAATGGCAATAATGATTCAAAAACTTTGCAAAGTTTTCTGGAAAGGGCTTTGGTTTTATAATACCAATCAATATAGTTTTTATTCAGACAATGTACTATGATTCCTTATAGATAAATATCATAAAAAACACGAATAACAGTTAGTAATGTATAGAATTGACCGATTGCAAAAAGTCAAGTTCAGTTTTTAGTTTTGTACCATATTTTATAGAAGTACAATGTTTATAAAATTACAATGGTTTTAGGGAAATGCGTTTAATACAACATCAGACGTTTGTAACTCCTGTATTCAACCCTTCACCTGCCCAATGAACTTAATGGCTCAAGCTTGTAATGGCTGGGTGGTCGTGAGCCGCATTCCACTTGTGATTACAAAGCATAATGACTAAATCCGAGGGGTCACTTCGACCCAACGTTGCGGTTTAAATATTTTTATATATTTAGGCTTATATTAAATTTAACGGCCACTTGGAGCGGTATGGACGGACTTTATGATGTGTTAAAAGGTATTATTTTAAGTTATTACGTGGTTTATTACTTTTATGATCACTAATGAACACTTACGTCTCTGTAATTACTAATATTTCGGTAGTGGGGACATTATTTGCACTATTATGAGGAAAAATATTGTTTATGGCGATACGCTGTTAATTAAAACAATTTGGTGTTTAGTATATAATTCACTGAAAGCGTTTGTTTATATTTTCTATTTAGGCAAACGAGTAATTTCTAGTGAGGACATAATAACAAAAAGATAGAGACATTGATTGCCAAGTTTATAACATTATCTATCGAAATATTTACAAAAAAGGGTTGTTAAGTTGAATGTTGATTTGTAAGTACTAAGTAGATTTTACTGTTAATAAGAGCATTCTGTACAAAATTATAAAATTATTATATCATTATTTACATATTAAATAATTCAACCATAGACAAATGAATATTATTCACTGCAGATTATACAAAACAATAAATATTAATCCATAAACGAGTTAATGCAAATATTCATAATCAAACTACTATAAAGCAATTGGATTAGTGAAACAGGAAATGTCCTTGTTGCGGTCGGGCGTAGATTAAGTCTTGATGGGCTTATGGTCGGATCGGCCCAGCACCCGCATTCTAGGGTTATTAACGTGAGAAATGAGAAAGAAAACATTTGTGGATTTGTAGGACTTAAGGCAATATATGTTTCGAAAAATATACTAGTATTTTCAAAGAAAATTCCTCGGACTTCTCGTTCCTGTGAGATTTCTGGGATAGAACCTATCCTATGTGTTAATCCAAGTTACCCTCTACATGTGTGCTAAATTTCATTGTAATCGGTTCAGTAGTATTTGAGTGAAAGAGTAGCAAATACACATACATTCATCCTCACAAACTTTTGCATTTATAATATTAGTAGGATAGGATTTAATGAGTGAAACTGAGCGCAGTATCTAGTTCATATTAATTTGTATAATGTTATACAAAGTAGGTGTTCTTTTATATTTTAACTATATTGCATGTTCGTCGTTGAAACTAACCATTTAATATTAATTAGATTTTAAAAGTCTAAGATATGAATGAAGAAACTATTTATTACGTTAAGAGAAACTTTAATTGTATTTAGATCAATCTCGAATTATTAAAGGTTTTTTAATTTTCATTTTAGCTACTCAATATGAGCAGACACTATGTCTATTTAGAACGCTTCATTTTATAGAAATCGGTAGAGCTGTTTATATGTATAGGTATGATTGAATAAAAATATCCAAAATTATCATACTAGACAAATTTTTACTACGACATCTTGTTTATTAACTACACTACTAGACTACAGGCCCGTGTTGAAAAAATTATGGGTCATTTGACCCACCAGGTGACCTATCTAGAACGATATAAGAGCATAAAATAATAAAATTCAGCACAATGGCGTCACTTGTAAGCTGTCCACCTGAGTGCAGATGAGAATTCGAAGGTTCAGGTAGAGAACTTCTCCCCTTGTCTCCATGATTTTTGTACGGCGTTGCGGAATAATTGATTAAAAGTAGTATAGAAATAGTAAGACACAGATGCCGTACAAAAATGGTGGTCCACAAAAACACAACAAGCTTAATACATATAATTTGAACAAAATATTTTCAAAACATTACTATAAAAAAATAATATTTAATTTAACTCTCTTAAAATTTAATACGGATCTTATACTAGAAAGAGCTCGGAGTCGGGTAGAAATTAATTAGAAAGGCCGTCAGCAAATAACGCTTATAGAGGCTTACAGAAAATTATGAGACAACTATTGCCGAAGAGAATGCGGTGTTTTCTTTCAATATTTAGTAGCTACCTGCTTTGTCCGCCATTTTGAATTCAGGATGAAGTCATAACGGCTTTTGCTTCCTGCTTGACATTAGTTTCAGTGTTACAACAGCTTATTAACAAAGTTTGTCATAAATATTTAAGCAAAAGTAAGAGGAAAATTTTATGTTTGTCTTTTGAAAGTATTTTTTCTTATAAATATGTTCTTAGATACATACAGGTTGTTAGTGAACTTTATTGCTAATAAAAATTATCTATACTTATACTTATTATAAAGCTGAAGAGTTTGTTTGTTTGTTTATTTGTTTGAACGAGCTAATCTCAGGAACTACTGGTCCGATTTGAAAAATTCTTTCAATGTTAGATAGCGCATTCATCGAGAAAGGCTATATATCATCACGCTAAGACCAACAGGAGCAGAGCCACGTGGGTGAAACCGCGGAACGCAGCTAGTGACGTTAATAATACATACTCAACTTGCTATTTTCAATTGCGATTACATATAATAAATTTAAACATCAATATATCCTCTTATTATTGTGCAATTATTGCAAACATTAGTTTCAGTTAAAAGCTAAAGTATAAAATGGAATTAAAGCTATACGTTACCTTATAAAAGGCATGTAATAATATATGTACCTATAAAATATAAATCGTAAAACGATCATTAAAATACATCTGTCCTATAATTCCCAAAACTACAAAGAACAAGCCACTAGTTATTGACGTAATAAAATTTGAAAAACGTCTTATTTTGCATGCCCTTTGACATTATAATATATTCGCTTCTAAAGTTAGAATAAAACGCAGTAAAACACACCCACTTGTAACACACACGGACTTGAAGACAGACAAACATTTTATTTATGTGTACAAAGGTGCTTCTCCACTAGAGATGCAGCAGCTATGCAGCTATGCTGCGATAATATAATAGCTATGTTGTTAAACTATGTAACCGTTTCCACTGATGCTAAGCTATGTAGCGGTGCGAGTAAGATGTGCTATGAAGATACTAGAAGTACCTGTGCGAGGACAATGCGGCTCGAGATATGTGATGTATCGTTAGTATCATCGTTTCATATAAAAACGTATCTTAGTTAAATCCGTTACCACTAGTTCTATACGCGTCAATTAATTGATTTGTGGACATCAAACGCATCCACAGCAACTTAGTGGTGTCTCTATCTCTGGTGAAAAATCACCCTATCAGGAAAATGTGTCTCTATGCTAAACAAGTTAACTTATGGTTAAGTTAACTATGGAAAAATGTGTCTCTATGCTAAGCAATAACCACAAGTTTCAAATACAATCATCAATCATAAAAATACTTAATTTATAATATGCATGATTAATTGCCACAAGTAAAGGAAAATAATACTAGTAATTTCTTAAAATAATTAATGTTCTTTTTACTCTGAGTGTAAATTCATACCATTGTGTATTATGTATTTATTTCGATGGAAACTCATTGGGTATATGTACATTACTCGTTAGTAGACCTACAATATTTCTAAATCACATGTAAAATGTTTTTAGATTTTGAACAGTTACAAACGAGCTTTTTCGGATGCCAACTCTGAATATTTTATAAAGTGATTTCCATTCTTCACAGCAGTATTTCACAACACATCAGATTTATTTCCTCTGACGGATTGATCTCGAGATATTAAGCACCAAGATTTACTTCGCGACTCGTTTTTATGTCCCTTCTCGTGTATATCTTGATGTTCTACGAGCATAATAAATTTTAGGAAGTTGATACAAGGCTTGATAGAGAATTTTTGAGTTTTTATTATTTTTATCTGTAAAAATTGTTCCTTTTAAACATATTATAGCAAGTTTCAAGTATGAATAACAGGGTTCTCTTACAACAAGTAAATTCTTGCGTTAGGTATTTTACAAATTATTTCAGTTTTCTCTATAAAATGTTCTTCAAGAATATAAGTTATGCTAAAATATTTAAAATTTAAACGTAATATACATACTTTCGCATGCTAAAATAAAAACGTACCTAGTACCTATAGGCTATAGGTACATACTTTCGCATGAACAATATTAAGTAAGGTTTATTATGCTAAATTAATAACTATTATGAGGGATTATATCTCGCCTTGAGGCGGTATGATTACGTTCCCTTACTGTAAACAGTTAAACACTGTTCGTAATATATCTAGTAAGACTATAAATTGTTAAATATTGTGAACAATAAAACACAATTAACATAGCGTGTACCTATTATTTTCTTACTAGCTGCGCTCCGCAGTTTCACCAGCGTGGCTCCGCTTCTGTTGGTCTTAGCGTGATGATGTATAGCCTATAGCCTTTCTCGATAAATGGGCTATCCAGCACCGAAATAATTTTTCATATCGGACCAGTAGTTCCTGAGATTAGCGCGTTTAATCAAACAATCAAACAAACTCTTCAGCTTTATAATATTGGGGCATTTCACGCGAAGCGGACACAGATTTTTGGGTCAGGTTACCGATTTCGGTTATTTATTTATTTATTTATTTATTTATTTATTTACGGCATACGCCAAACCATACATATATTAAACTTAATTCTAAACTTATCACTATGTTCTTAGTTCTAGGTACCTCTTACATTCTTCACCTATCATTCCAATCCCTGACACAAACAAATCATATACTGGTGCAGAATTGAGGATTGAGTTCAGCAGTGAAAGCATGCGAGGCACCGGAGACTGTTGGCGTTGAACCGTGCGTGTGCGCCAAGCAGCTAACAGTCGGTGGCTACGAGCCCGTGTATAATTGTCAGGCACATTAAGCCGTAAGAGCATTTCTACTAAATCATTAGAATCTATTTTATTGTATAAAACGTTAAGAGCAAATTTAACAGTTGATAGACTTCTACGAAGTTCCAGCGAGTTATAACCCAAACTACCCAGCAAGAATTTTGTGGGATACAGATATGGGTAATAATTAAAATTTCTCGCATACAAGTACCTTAAGAACTTCTTTTGGACCTGCTCCAACATAAGGACATATTTTTTCTCGTAGGGACTCCAGACAATGGAATTAGTCTCTAGAATACTCCTAACAAGTGCCGAGTAGAGAACTCTAATAGCGCTATCTGAAAGTCCGACAGAGTTGCGCAGTAAGAATCCTAAACGTTTGTATGCAGCGTTAGAAACATTGTGAATATGCTCATGAAACGAAAGATGAGGCACGAATGTGATACCTAAGTCGCGTACTTTATTCACACGTGATATTCGATCCTGTCCCAAACTATAAACATAGTTCCGTATATAGGCTGAACGACTAAATGTCATTAATTCACACTTGTCAATATTAAAGTGTAGTTTGTTCTCCACACTCCACATATAAACTGCATCTACGTCTGTTTGCAAGCGGCAGTAATCTTCATCCGATTTAATGACCTTAAATATTTTAACATCATCGGCAAAGAGTAAGATATCCGAATTTTCAATTACATCCGGTAAATCGTTTATCAGTAATAAAAACAGCAAAGGACCAAGATTTGATCCTTGACTTATACCAGATCGAGTAGAATAAGAATCTGAAATATACGGGCCATATTTTACAAATTGTTTCCGATCCCTAAGATAATTAGAAAACAGCTTGAGCAAAGTCGGGCCACATCCATGATCTGCTAACTTCAACAACAGTACATCATTATCAACACGGTCAAAAGCTTTGCGGAAATCGAGATAAATAACATCGACTTGATTCTGCTTATCCATTTCACGTGATAATGTCTCAACAAGTGAAATGAGATTTGTAGCGACCGACCTGCGTGGTAAAAAGGCATGCTGAAGAGGAGAGATGTATGGCTTGCATTCATGTAGCATTTGAGAATGCAAACACATCTCAAATACCTTGGCTAGTGAACATAAAATCGCCACTGGTCTATAATTTTCAACTTTGGTTCTACTGCCAGATTTAGGAATCGGTATAACTCGCGACTTCTTCCATAGTGTAGGGTATACACCTTTCATCAGAATAAGATTGAATATGTGCATTATAGGTTCAATTAGGTATTCCATAAGACCCTTAATGATATAAGCAGGTATCATGTCAGGTCCAGGAGAAGCGTTAGATTTTAATTTTTTTATACATCGACTGATTATATCCTTATTTAAAACCTTTATATCGAAGAAACGTGAACTGGACCTAGCCTTAGAATTAGCAGAGTCAAAGTCCAGTTTTGGTGAATTAGTTAAAAACACTGATTTGAAATGCTTAGCAAACGCTTCTGCCATGTCCTTACCCCGGTACTCAGTATCATCAAAGGTCACCATTGTTTCTGTATTATTTCCTTTGCGCAGTGAATTAACATATTGCCAAAATTGTGTTGGTGTATCAACTAAATTTGTAGATATTTTATCTAAGAAATCCTTATGTGCTTTATTAATATCATTTTTAATTTTTGACCTTAAAAATTTAAATTCATCATAAGCTCCACGGTTATTAAGAAATTTCCACTGCCAGTGTAATTGAGCTTTGATTTTTAAATTGTGTATGATTTCATTATTATAATATACTGGATAAATACGACGATTCGTCCTAGGTTTTTTATTCGGAATACATTGATCAAAAAAATCATAAATAGTACAGTTAAAGTATTCAAGTGAATCATCTACCTCAGGAATATTATAAATCTCTTTCCAATCAAAATTTTTAACATTGTAATGTAACGATAAGTAATTCCCTTTACTAAAATCCCAGTTTCTAGAGGTTTCTGTAACAATCGGCTCTAATGTTGGGCTCCGAGAGAAAATTTTATAAATTATACTCACGTTTAATGGAGGATGATGGCCATCAATCCTAGATAATTCCTCACCTGGATTCACGGCTGACACACAAACATTATGCGCACTCAATTCTGCATCAGTAAGAACTGCATCCAACACTCTTCCATTCTTATTCACAATGTTATTGCATTGACTCAAATTACATTCAACTAAAAAGCTATTAAAACTCAACATAACATTTTCACTACAACTATAAAAATTAAGATCGCCCATAATTAACAATCGTTCACTGTTAAGTTTCTTATATATACTAGACACATTATTGAACCAATTCAAATACATATTATCTGAGGCAGAAGGTGGAATATACGCAACACAAACATAAATAAAATGTCCATGTAACTGAAATCGCGCCCATAAGTCCTCTACCTCTTGACTTTCATATTCGGGTAATCGTAAAAGCGTTAAAGGTGCCTTAGCCAACAACATCACGCCACCACCAGCACGCCCACGATCTCTTCGAGCAACAGACCAGTCACCAGCAATGATTTCTGAGTCTTCTACAGATTTATCGAGATTAGTTTCCGTTATAGCAATCAGATTAATGTTCATAGTAGTAACCAAATTCGTCCTCCAGTCATATAACTTAGTTTTGAGCCCTCTTACATTCTGATAGTATGCATTAAAAGTTATCTTTTTGCCGTCTCTACGTTGTAATTTATTAGGATTCTTTCTTTTCGAATTTACCACGAAAAAGAGACTTCCAAGGTTTAATGCATATTTCAGCAGCCCAGTTATCTTCGATCAGAACCTTACTGCTCAATTTATCGGGGACTCCAATCTTGAACGAAGCATAGTTACCACGTGACTTTAATGCTTCCACTGAACAATTATTGGTAGCACAGATATTAGCCAAGTGCATCCGAACCTGATCTTCTGTTGTACCATACTTAACATAAAACAGATGGAAGAACTTTACTTTCTCAGATGCCTCCAAATTTGAAATTCCCGGTTTAGCCGTTCCTCTAATAATATCAGCTGATTTATAACGACGGACACTCTTACGTTTCACTTCAGTCCAGCGTGACTCTGTTCTCGGATTATTGTCGGTCGTCACCAGGGATTGATTCTTATATGATATCTCTTTATTGTCACATTGAAGATCTGGCACCTTTACAGTCTCAGGCGCCGGCTGGCAAACTGAAGCTCGTACTTGTTTACGTTTAAGTCTCTTAGACAATTTTTTCGTAATAGGAGGCTTTGGTGCCGGCTCTGGATCTGATATACTAGGTAAAGGTTTTGCACTTACGGTTGAGTTACTTTGTGGGTTTGAAATCGGTTCCTTTTCCGCAAGTATTCTTTCCTCTAGAGCAGTTAACCGGTCACTAAGAATGTGAAATGAATTACTCCATAAACGCGTCAAACTATCAGTTAACTCACGTATAGCATTTCGCATCTCATGTGCCATTACTTCTCTAATTATTTGTCTTATCTCAGAAGTTGAAGGAGATAAAGGGCTTAATATTTCCTCCCGGCGATGTTGTCGAAATGTTATGTTATCGACAGAATGACTGCGTTCAGTTTTATTCAAACTTTCAACCGAGTTTTGTTCAAATTCTTCAATTAATGTACGTATCGGCGTGTTATTCTGAGTATTAAGTTGATTTCCCTATATATTTTAGTTATATTTTATATTTTAGTATGTTACACCTGTATATATCCTTGGTATGTATACGAAATATTTTTGCATTTAGAAGCTTAGTTTTCAAAATACAGGTCTTTGAAGATGTCAGCAAGCGCGACGCATGCATGACTTTGAATGTAATTATCAGTTAAAGTAAAGGATTTTTTTAATAAATAGATGACTGAATGATAATCCCCATTAAAAAACCTTTTTATTCTTATATTTTTAATTTCGAATTTATTTTTAAATTCCTAAGAAAAATTAAA
>CAJQZN010037545.1:0-13633 GCA_907164685.1 Colias eurytheme | reverse complement strand
GTGGTTCATTTGACCCATATTTTTGTCCTATACGGGCTTGTAGTCTACTATTAATATGATGTAAATAAGCGACTATCCTACTTCCTACTAATATTATAAATGCGAAAGTTTGTGAGGATGTGTATGTGTGTGTTTGTTACTCTTTCACGCAAATAATACTGAACAGATTGCAATGAAATTTAGCAAACATATAGAGGGTAACTTAGATTAACGTATATGATAGGTTTTATGCCGGTAATCCCACGGGAACGGGAACTATGCGGGTTTTTCTTTGGAAATGCGAAAAGCTAGTAATACACTATTTTCTAGAATACCAGTAAAAAGGCAGCTATGAGCTAGGTTCAAATCATTAATAGATAGTGACATTCTCCAATTGGTCGTACCAAGAAGAGATAATCTGTGACGGTGACTCAGAGTCCAGTTGACATTTGATAGTCACTCGATTACTCTGTGATGGACATCAACCACGTAAAGCCGATGATTGAAATGGAAACGTAGTCACCTATTGCGGAAATAAACTATTAGAGATTAATGTGTACCGTTAGATTAAAATTCTGCTAGGTATTTGCGAGATATCACTAGAATTATCACCTTTTTCTACTATATTGACGCATTATTCATGCAATATTTCAATGAAGTAAAAAGTCAGAATGTAATCGAATAAGTCGAACGGATTTTTATGAATAAATAATATTGATAAAGGTATGCTCTTTTAAAATGAAAAACGTATTCTCTTGATATTCAATGAGTGTATTTAAACGTGGGCATTATATCGGAGCCGCGCTTGAACAAATAAACAGTCAGTTGAATGCTATTGACATGTAAATCGTAGTGAAATAAAAACATTCCGTAACTGATGTGTTAATACAAGGTTAATACGTAATAAATTGAAACAGTCAAATGTGCGAACGTCATCCGGTCATTAAATGAAGAGATAATTTGGTTAACTCCAGACGCGTAGACGCCTGGACGTGTATCTCATGAATTTTGTAATGGTTTAGGTGACATATGATTTCATTCGCTTCCTGGCTACAGATACCTAACATTAAATTATGATTATTTTTATGAAATACATAAATTATCAAAATACAAATTATCGATGAAAGTAGATCTAAGGTAGGTAATTTTACATGCTGCATAATATTATAACTAAAACAAAAGCATAAAAAGTCATTAATGTATAATAATAATATTAATAATCGTTACGTTTAGGTATATACTTTTATCGTTACATTACCTTTTCGCACTTCATACTAATGTAATACATATTATTGTCTCTAATGTTTTAAACGAATACAATGCAATAAAAATGCTTTATCAATAAAGTCTAGATACTACTGTTATAATTTGTCTTTAAAATAAACTAGGTAGGTAGTATATAATGGATATAAAACACAAACGTTACAATAAAGCAGCTTTATTTTGGATAATTTGAATGCCAGCATCTCCAATATCTGTATTAATTAAAGAGAAACTGCACAATGGATTGTTTCCGATTCAATTTTTAAATCCAATTTCACGAAATTAAAGCAGTTTTCTTTTATTTTAACTAGTCGATAAATTATATGTTAAAATGTATGTTTCACCGTATTTTATGCAAATATAATTTTTGAAAGCCATTACAAAAATAATATTGTAAAAAAGCGTCAATTGCGCGATACCTAGAACAAAAAATGGCATACGTAGATTTCCGAGTCATAAATATTAAATGTTACCCGGATACAAATCACAAGAGAACTAGCCTTTCCTATCTATGATACAGATACACGAAAATATTGAGTACCAGTATGATGCATCGGTGTACATAACGTATATTGATGGACTTGTAAAATAATCCCTATATTGTAATTTCAGTGAGAGTAGGCGTATCTAATCTGGAACGGCTTCGATCGATATTGCGGATGTAATTGGATGCCAAACTTGGATGGCTATTGTTGAGCTAACAAACTAAAAATCTGCATAAAACTATAGAGATATACAGGGTGTCACACTATTGGTATACTAAGCGCGAAGGGACTTATAGGTTTGCATACACTGATCATGAAAAAAATACTTAAACAACAAAATTACGTCAAAAATTTTTTGCTAAATTTTTCCTGAAAATCCATGTTTTCTTCTCTGGCTTCGCGCAGCCGGCATATAACGCTTCTCTAATGTGAGCATTTTGTCTATGAAAACATAATCTTAAACGATAGCCCACGTGCTGGTGGCAAAGCTGGGCGGGTCGCTTGTTATGGGTGTACACATAGAGTTTTAAGATTTCATCTATTTGAAAAAAAAAATGCGTCTGGAATTTTTTAAGTAATTTTTACGTACTCAGCTTATGCAAAACTATAACCTCCTTTGAGCTTAGTATACCAACACCGGGACACCCTGTATATACAAAATTCATACCTGTTATAATAAATGGTGTGTGTACTGCTCTGTAGGGCTTGTTAGATGGACTAAATAAAGAAGTTATTGAAATCTCATAGCATATGGTTTGACACTCATCACTCAATTTCATTTTTAAATAATTAAAAAAGAGGTAATTAAACTCTTCAATTACTCCAGTAAATTGTTTGTTATATACCTACATTTCAAGCAAATGTAGCGTAGTGCTTTTTAACTTTCGAGATTATTTTGTGGATAAGTGAAATATTACGATGGATTAGCGTGTATAGAAATTTCTATACACGCTAATCCATTCTAATTATTAGAAATAAAAAATTTACTCTGAAATAGAATTTTATCAGACTCAAACTTAAACATTTATTTATTCAATTAGACTTCTTCTAGAAGCACTTTTGAAACGTCATTACATATTTTTAACATTTACCACCGACTACACATTGTATTTTAAGTGTATTGACTAAAAATTCTGTTCCTTATATCTATCATTATATCATAATATTTAGAAGTCTTGTACAATTATTTGATGATGATGACTAAATGAGTGTATTCAGATAGAAATAAATAAAACAGACTAACATTTCCTTCCAATATATCACACAGAATACGTTATTCTGCTCCGGAAATTTGTATTTATGTTTTTCTTCAATATAATAGATTACTATTAATCTTCAATAACTTTTAAAGCGAATCTACCACGAGTATTACGAATATGTAACTGTCAAAAGCTTATTAGAATAAATCATAAAAGATATTGTAAATATTATTGGTTTTGGCATTTGCTACACTCATACTACACTTATGACTCTTTATAGAAATAAGCAAAAATAATTTACTACCTACTAGGTGGCTGTACCTACAGCTTTAAAATAAAGCTGAATACACATTGTGTTAATTTGAAAATTGGGAAATGGAATTTGTACCTGCTGAAAAGTAAAAGGAAAAGAATACATGAAAGAGTCTATTGCCAACGTAACGTTACTAAGAAAGCTTGCTTTTAAAAATTCAAATTCAAATTTATTTTCTCTGCTACACACGTTATAGCGGATTTTTACCACAGAACGTGGGTATTACAATAAAATAAATTTACTTTGCGATCTGTCACGCATAGAAATAATTTTTAAAGCTAAATTCGCTTTAAAATGCTTTATACACATTTAATTATCATTTTCCAATGTCAAACACAGAAATGAACAAAAATGCGCGAAGGTATATTCTATACAATATAATAATATGTTCTTATGTACAAATAATATTTATTCTTATATAGCCGATCGGTAAGCACCCCATCAGTAAGCACCCCGTCAGCCGACCTCGTCATCGTTGGAGAGATGAAGTCCAAAAATACACTCTTCAAGAAGAAAACCTGGGCACTAAGTCGCAAAAACTGGAAACTTTTGGTGTCGGAGGACAAGATCCGCTTTGGGTCGTTGCGCCGTTGAATCTGAAACTTCTTATTTAGCCTTGACTAATACTGAGTACCTAATAGCAGGCCTTTTGCGGTAATTTCATGATGAAGCCATGATATTTTATATCATATAACTACCTACTTATTTAACAACAAGAGATCTTAGTGATAGATTAGGTAACTGTTCTACTGAAGAACTAATAGAGAATCTGTGCCTGAAAAATGAAGCTATACGGCTATTTTTAAATATTATAATTAAATAAGAAACTTAATATCCATAAAGGCTCTAAATAAAATATTTCTACAGAATTTTATATAAAACTCTTTTAAAAAAAGAATCCCATTGTATAATAGTAGGTCTCAAAATGTAGCGCATATTCGGCAAAAGCGGAACAACGAGCCATCAGCACCTATTTTACCAAAACATAATATGAGCGCGTGAAGGCGTGAGGCAAAGCCTATTATAATACATGCATATAGTATAATTGGAGTTAATCTTGTTACATTCGAGCAGTCAGACGTCACTAATTACAACTTCTGTTGGGGTTTCTAACCAAATTAGTGTAATATGAACCTGAAAATGACATATTATTGAATTAAACTATTTTTCCTCGCTCGACATTTTTTACACTTTATTATACAAGTTAACAGTTTATACACCACGTAAAAATACCAATTAAACTAATTTCATAAATTCTATTTAATACATTTTTATCGCATGTTTTTTCTCAATTTATTCCAAAATGTTCATAGTGATAAAACGCTCCCGGGTGCAATCTAATTATGACTTTCACAGAAAATGAATACTGAAACCACAAAATTAACAATTTGATGTTTTTGTACGTAACGGAGTTATGAGGTCATGATTGGATTAGTGATTTATGCTCAAAATTTCATCTTTATTTCTTTAGCATTTTATGAGTGCCAGAGGGCAAAATTATTTACTCTGCAACTTCTGACTTATTTCAGCAGATGAAATACTTATTTCTTATGATTATCACAGTAGAAATTCATAATTTAACTTTTTAAAAGGAGGATTTACATTTCAAGTAAAACAGAACAATTCTATTCTATTCTATTAATTTTTCTATTCTTTATAAATTTATATTTATAAAGCATTTGAATACCATAAAACCAAAAATATAAATACAAAACAGAACAATATAAAATGTGTAGATAACTATATTTGAAAAGGTACCTTTTTATAAATAAAATAAAAATAAATAAATAAAATAAGTACGTAGGTATAAAAAAAGGACATCTTATGAAAATAATATAAAGAACATTATTCGATGTATGATGATAAACTGAGCTATAGTGAATTTTGGTCGTCTATTATTTGCAGCCCGTAAGCGGAAGAATGCGGAAATCTTTACACACCACACAATTGACAGCAAACAATATTTCCCCCATCTCATAAATCGCCGATCCGTGTCACTTTTGCGAGACAGTTGAAGAATAAAAACGAAAGGTCGCAGCTTGAGGAAGTGTCTTAAGAGTACGAAATAAACAGCTGAGCTTGAAACCCGGCCGCAGGTGGCACGCTATATAAATTTAGATTGTGACTCGGTGCGTTCATTGTCACTACTACTCGCCAAGGCCCGATAATTTGTTGGCCCATCTTTACCGCGACTACGTATACAATTACATAAGTTCAGTGTTACGATAAACATTCCGCCCAGGTCAGGATTGACGAAGTCTTAAAACATTTGCGTATTTTGCTTTAAATTTGTCTGGTGGCACTAAATTAGCTCGATTGAAGTTATTTTAATTTTATTTACTTCAAATGTTGTAGCGTTTTTTTTAACTAACAGCAATATCAATAAAGTATACCCTCGATGCTTCTATATATTTTATGTAAAATTTTGATCAAATTAGACTCGCGTTTCTATTTTCGAATTACATAATATTAAAGGTAATGTAGGTAAGTGGAAGACATTGATTCTGAAATGATTTTGATGTTAAAGTGAGTTCAATCAAGAGCTTTATGAAAATTATGTTTGATTTATTTAATTGGTTATTTTTACCTGATACTTCATAAGACGAAATGTCGTATCGTATCGTATCGTATCGTATTTCTTTTTATTTTTATCAACAAGGCAAAGTATTCTAAGGGTTCACATTTTATTCAGTTTCAGTCGGTACCAATTACGTTATTACTATTTAAATGCACAAATCGGGTTTGGAATTCCCTGAAATGGTTACCGAAAATTACCAAGTCTTTAGATTCTGCGGGAATTCTCTCTCGGAGCATTAACCTTGACTCCAGTTGAATGACAATTGCCTTATTAAGGAAGAAGTTATTTTACCCTATTTAAAATATTATAACCTTATTTACTTTTAATTGCTTGTCATTAACATTTAATAAGCCAACATGAAGGAAAAGTTAGTAATATTAAACTTCCAGGGAACACAAAAGGCCTAATCAAATTATAAGTTTGTAATAACATTGTTTTTTTGGCATAATAAGGATCTTAATATTTACAATTGCCTGTCTATATTATGTCCGTAAGATTATCTACGAATATTAAGGTTTATTATAATTAAAACGATAACGATAAACGATCAAAGACCTTTCATTAAATCTGGCTATATTTTGGGCAATATCATACTATTACACCCTGTATCCACATTATACCCGAACACATAGGTAATTCTATTGTCAAGAGAAATCGATTTCCGGATTGCTTTTATATTGAAATAGAAATTTGTCCAAAATATTCGGCAACGGAATTTTTGTTACATATCACTACATAGTATAAAACAAAGTCGCTTTCCCTGTCCCTATATCCCTATGTCCCTATGTCCCTTTGTACGCTTAAATCTTTGAAACTACGCAACGGATTTTGATGCGGTTTTTTTTAATAGATAGAATGATTCAAGAGGAAGGTTTATATAGTATAATAAGATCCATTAAGTAGTGGAGAAGTACTGTTATTTTTGAGGTTTCTAATGTGATGTCGTAAAAAATTACATTTATTCCGCTTACATTGCAAACGCAGGCTGAACCCTACGAGTTTTATCAAAATAATGTACTAAGTATTATACACATTGAAAAGGTCTACAGAAAAGTCCGCGATGGTATATGTCTATCTCTTATGGATAACCCACAATAACTTTTTTTTGTCATTTACTTTTTACGACAAATAATGGCTAATTTTCGAAGCGATTTTAACCTATACAGCATTAATCCTTAACCAATTAAATACCATGGATACATTGTTCATTTAATATAGATCTATATGGCCCTTTACACCGTATGATTTAAGTGAATATTTTCGAAGATATTACAGATTTAAAAATTGCGGGACGTAGCGTTTGCGGCCGCCCGGCTATGTATTTTATACCCGTGCGATGCCGGAGCGGGCCGCTATATTTTTATACCTATACAACGTTCACAATTTTTCTGTAGTGTATTTAGTATCAGCATTGCACCCGTGCGAAGCCGGGGCGGGTCGCTAGTATTATATATTGTGGTTTCTTGTAATAGAATGCCACAGTTTTGTCAAGTCCTAATCGAATGATCCTATATTCCTATATTCGTCATGTGGTTAGCACGTAAGCCATGAATGAACTATTAAGCTGTAAATAAACTGATGTAACATGGGAACCCTCGTAACTCTAAAGTTTAGTGTCATAGTATGACGGTTATCAGATTTATGGCGCTATAAAGAACTTATAGGGAACATGTTTGTCCCTTTTGCGGCCCGTAACTTGAAGAACTTTATGGTTTCTTCGAGTTGTTTTTGACTGATATAAATCTATTGTAATGCAAGTTCCTTTTATCGTTCTTTTTGTAATAATAATAACATGTGAAATCGAGATACTGGTGTAATTTGCAGTTAAACGTGTTTAAACTCACTTTCAATATAATTCACTACATTTTTTACGAATTAAGTATCCCGAAATTATCCACACATTGTCTTATTGTACTCTATTTTATAGTTAAGTCCAAATTTTTGTAACATGTAGATAACTATACAAAAAAAGTGCCGGAGGGCACAGTAGACAGATTCATACGAAAAAAGTAAAAAAAGGAAGCATTCTACAGTTGTGCTAGAAATCATCGTTTACAATGATGATCAGAGCAAATGCTGACAAGCAATGTGTGCAACTGAGCAATACAAGTGAAATGGGATATAGGAAAACGTTATGGAAGTGAATATTGCCTCTCAGCAGCGGCTTTGATTTCAATCAAACATGTCTGAAATTCTACCATTTGTTGTGAATATGTGTTTTAGATTTATAAAGATGATATGATGATATGATCTACATCACAGTGATTCAAATTCGATTTAAATAAACTGTTATTCTGGAATTTACAATCATTTGAATTAAAATTCATTTATTTATTTAAAAAAAACATCAAGTCTTGCCATCAAAATCTCGAGATGGTTTGGAATTGTAAAGCTATAGAATCATAAATCTCATTTTACAAGTAATTTAATTCTTCCACTGCTGCTATTTTAAATTTATAACTTCTTTTAAAATCGCTTTATAGCATAAGCATATTATCTGTGTAACTTCGGTAATAATGCAAAAAATATTACCCAGGGAATTATCTGATAATGGATCGGGGGTGTGAACGAGAAAAATCATTAAAAAAAATGTACGCTTAGTTAAATATTGTGTTATCGGAAAAGCATTTAATTAAAGAAGTATTTGTGTAATTATTAAATTCTGTGTTATTATTAAGTCTTATTAAATTATGCAATTTATATGCTTTTTAGACTAATACACCTCTACCTAATACCAAAATTTTCTTTGACATGAAAGGAGCCAAATGTAGGTATCAACAGTAAAAAAATACCGACCTGAATGTTGTGCCTACAGCGTCATGGCCATCTAAAGTAGTTCTTTGTAGTGTTTGGATATCAGTTGATGACACGAAAGGAAACCTCTGGAGCTAGAACATTTCAAATCACAGCTGTAAACCCTTGCTACAAAGGCTTTGAAAATCAACTATACCCCCATTCTGAATAGCCTTTTTTTAAACCATACTTTTTTGTACTTCACTGAAACTCGATATTAATATAATTTTTCAATTAATTGAATTTACAAAATATGATCATTTCCCTCTTTATTTCGTAAAATTCAGTGTAAAATTTAACTTCGTCCCTGAGATCGGAAGATAATTTTGGTAAAAGTTAATACATTTATGTACCTACCTACAGGTAGCACAAGAAGCACTACAGTGCTCTTTATTGGTTAAAATTTTACTTTAATATACGTAACAGTTTACGTAATATGATCCATGTTCACAATTTTTTAACTAATTTATGTTTTAAAGTATTCATTTGTAAATTATCTACAATTCCATCAATATGTTTTTCACTATTAAGATCTCAAAAACATGGATGAAAAACATAAATAAACAAATATAGAGTCTCCATTACTTCGTAGTTCGTAGTGTAAATTTGCTATCAATCTTGTGTCAATTATGTTTGTTTATTGTACATTGTGTTAAGGTATTTAGATTGGAAATACACTCGATTATTGCAGCTGACTGATTTTGTATCAGTCTTTACATCATCCTTGCCAACATATATATATGTGGGAATAGGATAAAATATTAAGATGTATTTCATAATAAGCTTTATTTTTAGTCTGTGTTTTTCTATTATTTACTCTGTGGATATGTTGTCTGTAGATTGATGTTTATCTATGACTTTGTACTTTGTGTCTCGGTACGAAAAGAAATGGAGGATTGTTAAAAATGTATTTTTGTTCGGTGTCTGGGAATTAAACTGATTGGGCTAATTTGGCGTTTTTATTTACACCATCCCCACATAATTTGGGGGCTCGTCCGGGATGGTGGAATAAAGAAAATAAATGGAAGATTATGATGCCGCTGATTAAACCAGATTAAGACTTTACGAATTACCTATGAACTAAGAAGACTAAGATTTAAAGAAGCTTATGATTATACGATTACGACTTGAAGACTATATAAAACTTATTATTTACATTATTCAACATGCCGCCGAAACGACTATTAAAGGATGATGATGATTATGGTGAACCATCGCCGCGTATTTCCTTTACTGATTTAGAAAAATCAATGACGCCATTTTCGGGTGATGATGCTTATGGCGTCGAAACTTTCATAAAAGAATTTGAAGACGTTTCCTCTCTAATGCAATGGGGCGAATTAGAAAAACTCATATTTTCGAAGCGGCTCCTCACGGGGACCGCCAAGCTATTTTTACGTTCACTAAGTGGGACCACCACGTGGGATACACTTAAGTCTGAGCTCCGCGAGGAATTTGGTAAGAAGTTGAACAGTGCAACTGTTCACAAGAGACTTTCAACACGCCGGATGAAGATGAATGAGACTCATCAGCAATATTTTTTACATATGAAGGAACTTGCAGTACTTGGGAATGTTGAAGATGAAGCCCTGATGGAATATGTCATCGACGGTATTAAAGACAGTGAGTCCAACAAAAATATTTTATATGGCGCTTGTAACATTAAAGAATTCAGAAAGAAGTTAGACATTTATTCAGAAATTAAGAAAAAATCATATTATTCACCTAATAAGATTCAAAGTAATTCAGTATCAAAGTCCATTGGCATGAAAATTCAAAAAACATTAAGAGTAAAGAGATGTTTCAATTGTGGAGATTTAGATCATGAGTCGCCTAATTGTACTAAAGGCATTAAATGTTTTAAATGCAACTTGTTTGGCCATAAATCAACCGAATGTTCTAAAAGTATAAAGAAGAGTTTGGAAATTATGTCAACTAAGAATAATATTGATGTGAGACCTTTTAAGAAGCTGAAAATAAACAATATTGATGTAGAAGCCCTGATTGATACCGGAAGCGATGCTAATTTAATAATTATGTCTTATTTTAGGAAGATTCAAGGTGAAAAATTGTTATCTTATAGTTCAGGAACCACAGAGACTTTAACTGGAATAGCTGAAAAGGAAATTTATACAAAAGGATCTTTCACAGCAAAAGTTGAAATTGATGATTGTTATTTTGAAACTTTATTTTATGTTGTTGATGATGGCGCTATCCCTGTCAACATTATATTAGGAAATCCTGTTCTGAAAGAAGTAGAAATCAATTTTAAGGCTGGAACTATCACTGCAACAAGAATATTACACCTTACAATGCTAGAGAATGAAAATGAAGATATCACAAATATTGAAAACAAAGAATATAAGAATAAAATACAGAATATTATAAAAGAATATAACCCCAAAAGATGTACTAAAGAATCAAATGTAAAACTTAAAATATTATTAACCGATGATGTACCAGTTTATCAGAATCCACGACGATTGTCACCTTTGGAGCTTAACATTGTTGACAAACAGATTAAAGAATGGCTTGATGAAGGAATAATAAAAACAAGTAAGTCTGATTATGCTAGTCCAATTGTGCTTGCAAAAAAGAAGAATGGAAACTATAGATTGTGCGTTGATTACAGGAAATTGAATAAGAAAATTATTAAAGAAAGGTATCCACTACCACTCATTGAAGATCAATTAGACAGATTAACTTATGCTAAAATGTTTACCTCGCTTGATTTAAAAAATGGATTTTTACATGTGAATGTTCATATTAATAGTCAGAAGTATACATCATTTGTAACACCACGAGGTCAATATGAATTTATTAAGATGCCTTTTGGCTTATGCACTGCTCCTTCTGTTTTTCAGAGATTTATTAATGACATTTTTCAGGATCTTATTATGGATGGTATTGTTCTATCATATCTTGACGATCTCATTTTACCATTTCAATCTGCAGAGGAAGGATTTGTTAATTTACAAAAAGTATTTGACAGAGCTGAAGAGTATGGTTTATTATTTAACTGGGATAAATGTTATTTTATGCAAAAAAGTATTAATTACTTGGGTTATATTGTTTCAGAAGGTGAAATTAAACCTTCAGTGGAGAAAATTGCCGCTGTAGAACATTTTCAGACTCCTAACAATATAAAGTCACTTCAAAGTTTCCTCGGACTAACAGGTTATTTTAGAAAATTTATAAAGGATTATTCATTAATAGCAAAACCTCTGACTGATCTACTAAAGAAAGGTACTGTTTTTAATTTTAACTTAGACTGTGAAAAAGCATTTCAGAAATTAAAGTTTATTTTATGTCAATCTCCAGTCTTGAAGATTTATGATCCGAATTTAGAAACAGAACTACACACAGATGCAAGTGCTGAAGGATATGGTGCTGTATTATTGCAAAGGAGTTTAACAGATAATAAGATGCATCCCGTTTACTACATGAGCAAGAAGACATCCGCTACTGAAAAAAAGTATCACAGTTATTATTTAGAAATATTAGCTATTGTTGAAGCTGTTAAAAAGTTCAGAGTATACTTACTAGGTATTAAATTTAAAATTGTTACAGACTGCTCCGCCTTGACTATGACATTGCAGAAAAAGGACTTACCTCCTAGAGTAGCTCGCTGGGCACTCTTACTTGAAGAATATGACTACACGATTGAACATCGGCCTGCAGCAAGGATGAAACATGCAGATGCTCTCAGCCGACAGCCTATAAAGAATATAATTGTACTTACCGATACCGCAGCACGTTTGCGAAGAGCTCAAGACGATGATCTGCAAATAAAACTAATAAAGAAAATATTAGAAAAGGAATCTTATGATGACTATGTTTTAGAGAATGGAATGTTATGGAAGATTAAGGATGGAAATAAATTAATGGTTGTACCTAAGAAAATGCAAAATGAAATTATAAGAAAACATCATGAAAACGGACATTTTGGTTGTGTTAAAACTGAGGAATTAATAAATAGAAATTATTATATAGAGAATTTAAAGGAAAAGATTAAAACAAACATTGATAATTGCGTGGAATGTATACTTAATGCAAATAAAAGAGGAAAGAAGGAGGGATTTCTACATGTAATAGATAAAGGTGATTTACCATTGTCTACTTACCATATTGATCATCTAGGACCGTTGACATCCACCAATAAAAATTATAAATACATTCTTACCGTTGTAGATGGATTCACAAAGTTTACATGGATTTATCCGACAAAGACGCTATCCACCAATGAAGTAATAGATAAATTAAACATTCAAAAACAGACGTTTGGCTCGCCGCAACGAATCATAAGCGACCGCAACACTTCATTTACATCCAACATGTTTAAAGAATACTGCGAAGAAGAAGGAATTATGCATCATACGATCACAACTGGTCAACCGAGAGGAAATGGTCAAGTTGAGAGAATACATAGAATTATTATTGAAGTTTTAAGCAAATTATCATCAGACGACCCTACGAAATGGTATAAACATATTAGTAAATTGCAAAGATGTTTGAATAACACATATCAGAGAAGTATAAAGATGTCACCTTTCCAACTGTTAACAGGAATCAAAATGAATGATAAAGATGATGATATTTACAATAAAATACAGGAAGAGTTTCAGCAACATTTTTACAACGACCGTGAAGAATTAAGAAGGATGGCGAAAGCAAATATTCAGAATATACAAGATGAAAATATTAAAAATTATAATAAAAAGAGGAAAAAGTCGAATAATTACGAAGTAGGTGATTTAGTAGCGATTAAAAGGACACAATTTGTACAAGGTTATAAACTTTATCCAAAATACCTCGGCCCGTATGAAGTTATTGAGAAGAAGAGAAATGAACGTTATAATTTAAGGAAGATAGGTCAGGGTGAAGGACCTCTGAGAACCTCAAGCTCAGCTGATATGATGAAGCCATGGGTAGCGACTGTTGACTCATCTGGGACAGATGATTCTGCAGGATGACCGTGTGGGAATAGGATAAAATATTAAGATGTATTTCATAATAAGCTTTA
>CAJQZN010037542.1:0-15777 GCA_907164685.1 Colias eurytheme | reverse complement strand
ACAAATTTTGTATATAATAAAAAAAATGTAATGTTTGTGTTAAAAAAATATAAAATAGAAAAATACGCAAATGAAAACAAAAGATATTTATTTCTGACTAGCTTCCGCCCGCAACTCCGTCCCCGCGGATGTTGGTCTTCGCGTCTTCTACAGATTTATTATATTATGTATAATATATAGATTTATATTGATAAACCTAATAAATCTTTTGCTAGCATTCTGATGCTTTATCGGTTGCACTGGATTTATCTCTTTTTTTTTTCAATCGCTTGAATGATATAGGATGGGTCCTTGATGGGCATCGAATGCTGAAGTCTCGAATCAATCAATTCTGACAGTAGGCAATTTATGTAAAATCTTGATAATGGTCCATCATTTTATTTTGCCTAAACGTTACATAATTTTTTATATATTCTATTTTTAACGAATGATTCACTCCAGTCCAAACAGCAAATAAGCAGACTAAACTAAACGTTGCAGAAGCAGAAGTCTGCTTATTTGTATTTCAAAAGTGTTATTTTTTGCATTGTATTTCAAATATTATTTTTTTTATTTTTAACCGCATCTTCCGCATTCATGTCTTTTGCCGGAATTAGACATTTAACTTCTACTAGTCCCATTTTCCCTTTTTGATATGGGAGTGTATAAAGTAAATTTTTTAGATATTTCTCGTTATACTTTTAAAAAGTTATTATTGTCATTTTGCTCATTAGGTAAAGTAATTTCGATATCAGTTTTAAGTATTTTGATACCTGCAATAATAACGTCATAATCGCCTGCACATACTTAACGATTACACCCTGTATACAATCCACCATCCACATTCATAATGTTTTCCTGTCCTCCTCTCCTTAACGCTGTTCACCGATACATTTTAAATGAGTAAATCTGCTACCACTGAAGGATGTTTCATTGTGATCAGCAAATTTTCACCACTGTTGTCGATTATTTGTTTTTCATTTTTAATCAGCAATTGGGAATCATCAGTTTTGTTTTTTGCAGATTGGTGATGTACCCTAACAATACGTCGAAAAGGGAAACCATCAACGAATTATCGCTTTCGTCCTCTTTTTTTATTCTTCGCGTCTCTGTTACTTGTGTTTGTTTAGTTCTCAACACCCACTGAATTTTCTATGTTATTGTGATCTTCCATTACATCTGAGTTTTGATGATGTGATGATAATCCATTCGTTTTAATATTGGTACTTAGAGTTGGTGGACTAAACTAGAAATGGCGGACTAAATTTGTCAGCGCGTCTGTAAGATCAGAATATAAAAACAAAATCCTGTATTTAAGTTACAAAATTAATAATCAAACAACATGCCGCTATGTTGAAAATGACTAGAAGAAAAAATTAAAACACCTCTGCATATAATTTTGGAGTAAACAAATCATTTTCCCCGTATGGGGATTTCCCCGGATGAACTTGGGAAGTTCAAGTTCTCAATACAAGTTTATATTATATTTCGTATTTCTCAAACGAAAAATAAACATTTTTGGAACTTCAAAAAAAAAAATATATTATAAGAAAATTTATGAGCTTACTTTAGTTTTAAAAAAATATACATCCCTTTACTGACACCCCGTAAAATAAAGAAATTGTTGCCAATCACCTTTGCAATCTATTTGGTTTCATTAACTTTATGTTCGAAGATATTTTTTTTCTAGTAGTTACACGCGTATTTTTTTCGTTTATTTTCCATATCGAAATCAAATGTTTAAAAATACGAATATTTGCATAAAACTAAGATAAAAATAATCAATTAACAAAAATATTAAATTTAATGAAGTAGAGCAACTTTCACTTCGGTATGAAGGAAAATCGAGCGTAGAGCACACGTCAGAACGCTCCGGCCCAAGGAGCGCGACTAAAGAAATTCGCTAGGATTTTTCCTAATTATTTTAAATATTTTTTTAATATTTAAAGAATTATCAAAATTCAAAAAAAAAATTTTTTAAAGGATTAATACTCATTGGTCCTCAACCAACTCGAATAAATTAATGGAAAAAATAACTTTTAGCAGTATTTATCAATAGATTTTGTAAGGCAAAAAATGGGAAATTTAATGAATTTATAACGTTCTAATTAGGAAAATCATAAGTTTTTCGGCAATTGTATTCAGCAGTTTTTAATAACGACTATATAAGGATAATAATGCGCTGATCAGATTGTATAAATTGTATTCGGTTGCAACGTAGTGAGTGCACAAACTTAGCTCGAAATGTCTTTGGGGGAAAGAGACTTATCTTGAAGGCCTGATTAAGGTAACATAAAGAACTTTATAAATGTGAAAAAATTCACGCGCACTGCGTATATAACACTAATTGATAAACAAGAAAAAAAAATTCAGTTTATCATTTCAATAGCCGGGAAAAAATTGTCAAATAACTTGTTGAAAACGCAATTTTGCTAGACTGCAGCCTTAAGGCGTTACCCGGCAATTTCGACTATGTTCAACCTCTATAAAGTCGGGTACAACATAAAGCACAATACCGAAAAAAATATATAAAATAGGATGGTCTTTGATCTTTAATTGCTCGCGAGGACTTTTTTCCAAAGTTAATAGATTTCTAGAAAAAAAATGTGCCGTGGTCATCGATTTTTCCGCAAATACTCTATAAACTTTGTAACCTGCTGACTTAGAGCTCTGAAAATTTTATGTTTACTTAATAAATTATCAGTTACACAACAGTCCCTGACGAGGATATTTTGTTTCACTGATTAGTATCTTTTTAAATACAAAATGCGAGGAAAAAAGAAGGTGCAGCGGGAGAGGTTTGAGATCCGTCAAGTATGCTCAAGGTTATTAGCGCATGTAAAAGCCTTAAAAATAATTAATAAGGCCTTCTGTGCTGTTTTTGAGTTCTGTTTTCAATAAATTAGGTATTGTATTTTAAAGTTAGCAGACACATAGAGTCATACCTAGAGTTAAATAAACAAAATGTATAAACGAAAACTTTCAAATTTACAATTGAATAGGCAACATATCCGACTATATTCGGGTTTACCTTGAACCTCACAAGTCGTAAGAGTGACTAAGTGGACGTGCTTTGAACTGATAATCTGTTGACATCATCGACACTAATCATAAAACGAAATTTGTTTTTTCTTCACTTAATAAGTAGAAGGTCAATGGAACCTTTATTTTTATGTACGTAATCCTGAATATCAAAACGCCTGAATTAATTTGAAATAATTATTTTTCTTTCTTGTAGGTTATGAATGTGCAGATTACAGAACAATAACTAGATGATATTTAATATTTCTTCCGTAAACTAAATAGTTCAGAATATTAAATTAAACAACTTTTACTACAGAAGAACTACTTCCTCTTATTATTTTATTTTTCGACTTAATATGTTAAATTGTCTTTAATGAAAAAAATGTATATAACAATAAGGATATACCTCTTGGATAAAGGCACGGAATTATAAAGCCTAGTGCTCAAATGCAGGTCATGTATCCAGTGTTAGATAAAGCACGATCTACCTCTTTCCGTAATATGATTACGGGGACTATTCTCAGAGCGTTCGATAACAGAGTTAATATTTGTCATTCGTTTTTAAATTGAGAAGTAACATGCCATAAATATAATTACAGGAATAGATTTCACACACAACTTACTTTTAAATCATTGGTTTTGTAAGAAAATATTATGTATACCTTTAACACTTGTGTTTGCATTTCCCAGTAAATAAAGTTGTGTATGTAAATGGGAATGAAACCGGAATGACACGAGGAATTTATTTTGATTTAAACACTTGATTATACAACAAAAGTAAATAAACGTGTTCACATATCACTTTTAAACACGTAATCCTACTGCGTACACCATTTTTGATTTTCATCTGACCTATTTATTAGTAAGTATCAGTAGCATTTTGTTAGTGAAAGAATTTTAAGGATCGTATTAGTACAGTTTTCAAACTCTACTAGCATAGAATGTTAGAAACTTTACCCCTTTATAATATCAGTATAGACTAGTACAGAAAATTCTGAAAAATTCCGAAATATCGAATGCTTTCAGAATATTCCACTCACGAAGTTTTTGTTATAGTCATGGTGATACCTGAACCTGATACGGTTGTAGCGTAGGATCAAATTGCTGAAGTTAACACTATTTTCAAAGCAAACCGAATTATTCGTTTGTAAATAAAAAGTTGATGTAATAAAATACATTATTGTTAACTTGTATCGTATTACTTTTTACACTTTCGAATACAATATGTTGTTGTATAAAAGTTAACTGTGGAAGAAGGGTTACAATAGCTTTAAAAAATTTAATGAAAAGCTTTGACATAAGTACATACATTCGTGTGTAACATGCAATATACATGTTGTAGTACAATGAATTTTTTATATTTATCTTATAATAATATCACCTATGATCGTATTAGTAGTTTTAATGTAAGTTCTTTCAAATAAATCTTTTATATTTTCTATAATACGGTTAGTTTAACATTAAGTAACTGATTAAAATTCGCCGCCATATTTTATCGTCAAATGCTAATGGTGTGTCAACGAATTTGGAATGAGTAACTGTCCCATTTCCCGGATTTGCTTGCTGTGGTTTGTACTGGAATAACTAGGTAATAGGCAATTCCTAAAATAATAATATAGGTTGTGAGATATTATTTTCCTTATTTAATTGGTTATAATGATTGTTTGTAAGTGCATCACTTGAAAACGGCTGAAATAGGCTTTCTTTACTAGATATTGACCCCAGTTACTTTATATAAAAATGCTTTATTATTAGAAAGAAAGAAAGAAAATACATTTATTTGTACCGATGCACATTAATACATAAAAAATAAATAAAAAATAAATAAAATTAACTTATAACTAGTTACAACGGCACAAAATGGATAATATCCACTCAGTGCTTTGAGAATCTAAGGACATATACGACACTTAGATTCTCCACTGATTTTCAGTGGACACCACATTGATTATTAAAAGTATTTATAACTAGCGAGCCGCCCCGGCTTCGCCCGTGGTACATGTTTACGTTTTCTCTCCATAAGAACCATCCTGCTACTTCAAGGAATACTATAAAAAAGAATTATCGAAATCGGTCCACCCGTTCACGCGTGATTCCGTGACCAAGGGAAATAGGGATTCATTTTTATATACATACTAGCGGTCCGCCCCGGCTTCGCCCGTGGTACATATGAAAAATAGATGTTGGCCGATTCTCAGACTTACCCGATATGCACAGAAAATTTCATGAGAATCGGTCCACCCGTTTCGGAGGAGTATGCAGACTAACATTGTGACACGAGAATTTTATATATAAGAAGACTAGCGGTCCGCCCCGGCTTCGCCCGTGGTACATGTTTACGTTTTCTCTACATAAGAACCATCCCCGTACTTCAAGGAATATAATAAAAAAAGAATTATCGAAATCGGTTCAGCCGTTCTCGAGTTATGCGCTTACCAACACATTTTGCGATTCATTTTTATATATAAAGAGAAGATATAGAGATTACAAGTACCTAGACAAGTATATTTTAATTACCTGCATTATAGTGAAAAACGTTTCAAAATATCTTGCGTAGTTTAGCAGTTGGCGGTTTAAAAGTTAGACAATCTTAAACAAAATATAGGTATATTTGGCAACACCACATAAAGTTCGCAAAGTGACCTTTTACTTACGCCCTTTCACTTTAATCTACAATGAGATATTTTACAGCGGAACCTAAAAAGTGGTTTAATGGTTTTGAAAGTAGTTATTTATCTTTATTTTTTAAACTATGAATCAATCCAAAATCTCTTAAAATAAATATAGGAGAAAGTTGTTATAAAATTTGTAAGAATAATAAATCTATTTGTTTGTTCATCTATCATGTCAAAACCAAACGATGGATGGATTGGATTTATGTTAATTTTATTAAATACCGGAAATTGATATGATAGCCTACATATGCACGGGAAATTAACTCATTCTCACGGAAAAAGTAATATTATCCATTAGATAGGTAGTAGGTACCTATATCAGCTGAAGCAGCGTAGTTACCTACTACTTTGACGTCTCTACAACATTTGTCTTGTTTGATAAATCAGACTACAAATTCAAGATCCTCCCAATTTTTATTATTCACATTTTAAACATGTTATAATATACAACATGACCTAACTTACCTATGTCGAGCATACGTGCATCAAATTACCAACGACAAAAATGTTTTAAAATTATTTTTCTTATCAATTTGTAATAGTTTTTACGATAGTAGTAACTATAATGCTGCTAATATTTTAAACTTGACAGTTTGTGAAGATGCTTTTTTTATTCCTTCTCGCCACCAAACGGATTTTTATGATACTTGACTGTAGCATCTTATGTAGATACCAGAATAATGCACAAGTGTCAAGAAAGAACTACTTGGTTTTGTATACGTGGCCGTGGCTAGGTCCACGAGTACAGTGAAACCGCGCAGTACAGCCCACAGATCACAGAAACTAAAGGGCCCATACCACAAAATAAAAATATTTGTAGATAGGTTCCTATACCACAGAATATCCCTCTAAGGGCCGATTTTTCAATGCTTGGTTAAAACTTATCCGTCCAATAAAGTATTACACGATAATATTAAAATGTCACGTAAACTGTCAAATACGGGCAATTAGAATACGTTTTCAAAATGGTAGTTTTATACATTATTCGACGAATAAGTTTTAACGAAGGATTGAAAAATCAGCCCTAAATGTAATGCATCGACACAGCATAAGCGATGTTTATCCTGCCCGAGGTAATTGACTCCGGTTATAACCAGATAAATATAGCCCTTGGTAAATATAGGAGTCGGAAAACATTAGTGAAAAATAAACAACTTACGTATCCTTCAGTTTTATGTGTGATGTGATATTTCAATCGACAGCCAGCGTTGTTATCTTTTGAAATTATTTTTTAGAGTAGGTACATACTTTGATTCTTTTTTAAATCTACTTTTGAAGGTGAAATACACAGAAGGAACAATCCATTATAGATCAGCATTTAACAGTTAAATATTGGATGTATAAACGAACTGATGAATAAATAATCTTAATTATATTCTGAGTTAGTTCTGATGTGTAAGTATACCTAGATATTATGTCCTTGCAAGTTGCAAGTATTCAAACTTATGAGTTAGCAAAACCTATTTCATGTAATTTTAAATAGTCATTTCTTCATAGCTTAAAATCTATAATACTATCATGAAGTGTGTTAGTAAAATACCCTGAAGCAGCGGCCAGTCGGTAGTGACGTCATACCTGGATAAAATAAATTCCAATTAACAAATACTCCATTGAAATGTTACATTTTTTAGGCCTAACCTTGCATTTTTTAGAGGACGCAATTTTATGTTTTTGATGTGTAGGGGGGGTCAGTGAGTAGCTAAAACCAAGTTTGTGGGGTTGCCACCCTTGTCCCACGGCCGCCATCTTGAAAATAGCGGTTGAAATGGTTTTTACGATATATCTCTTAAACTATTTATCTGATAAAAAAAATTGTTAGCATTATTTGTTGCAAATTAAATTTTCTACAACTTTTGTCCAGTAACTTTTTGTCGTAGAACTATAAATAAAAAAGTTATAAGCGAAAACGTTCAGAAATTAGAGCTTTTTATATTTTTCAATAAAACTTTTTTTTATCATTTTACGAAGAAATGATATCAGTCTATCAGACCATTTTTGTAGATTGTTTTTCGAGGAACAACTTTTATATACAACATTTTTTCATTACGTCAATAGCTAAGGTTTTACAGCGCTCTGAAGTGAGTACTATTTTTCAGTACTCCTAACTATACATATAATGGCTATTGGCTCTTTTCCCAGACTCCAGAACAATGGAAACACACTGCAGAACATTTCAGCCCTGCTTTTCGACGTAAAAAAAACGCGCTTCCAGACTTCAAGTCAGTTCAGTCAATAATTAATTATTAATAATATTGCAAAATTAATTATTAATTATTAAAAATATTAAAAACAATTACTGATGACAAATTATTATTAGTACACACATAATATATGTATACTGTATAGTTAAGAGTACTGAAAAATAGTACTCACTTCGGAGCGCTGTAAAATCTTAGCTATTTACTTAATGAAAAAATGTTGTGTATAAAAGTTGTTCCTCAAAAAACAATCTACAATAATGGTCTGATATCATTTCTTCGTAAAATGATAAAAAAAAGTTTTATTGAAAAATATAAATATCTCTAATTTCTGAACATTTTCGCTTATAACTTTTTTATTTATAGTTCTACGACAAAAAGTTACTGGACCAAAGTTGTAGAGAATTTAATTTGCAACAAACAATGTTAACAATTTTTTTTATCAAATAAATAGTTAAAGTGATATATCGTAAAAACCATATCAACCACAATTTTCAAGATGGCGGCCGTGGGACGAGGGTGGCGACCCCACAAACTTGGTGATAGCTTCACACTGAACCCCCCTACACATCAAAAAAATAAAATTACGTCCTCTAAAAAATGCAACCCCAAATGTAACTTTTCAATGGAATAAAAAAAATAGCTTACAAATCAGTTCAAACGTCAGTCACAGACACTTCAATTTCAAAGCCTAGCATAACGGTCCCTATCACGCAACGTTGTGTCTTTTGTTTTCATTATTAAGACTGACAAAGAAAGATATTTCAATTCGTACCGTTAAATATGTTTCTTATATTTATATTTTTTATAAAATCATTAGGGAAACAGTATATCTGTAGGAAATACATTACAGGCTATTTTCCTCATCATTTTACATAAAACAAATAACATTTTATTTTCGTAATATAAAGTCTATTTACTTTGCATTTTACCCTAAATATTGGAATATAACGTAATTAATTAACTATGAGAATTTAATTGAATTCGACTTATATGTCCTCATAACAAAACAATGACTAATTGTTTGTACGTTACAATAAAATTACACGCTTTGACATTCCTTTTATAGATAAATGACCCCTTAGAATGAGCCTTTTTGGTACTGGCAGCAAATTCAGTTCAAGAAATGGAAATAATACCTATATGCAATCTCTTTTTAATAAAATTGTGTTTGGAGTCCAAATTCCTCAAAAAGGCTTGACCGTTTTTTGTGTCAGTAATATTCGTAAGATCTGAGAATTAGTCATAATATATTATGCATTCATAAATCATACCCATAAGTTATATACGGTTACGGCAGACGAGTTCGGATCAACCACAAAAATTATGAAATTTTAGGTTCAAATTTTACTGCTTTTTATTAAGTTGAACGCTTTAACTACCAATAAATGATTAATTATTGCCTTTTAAGGCACCATGACCGCAATCGTCAAACCAAAACAGTCTTGATATTTGAATGTCACTTATATGACATTATCAAATAGCGCGACGTGCCACGATATTTCAAATACCATCTTTAGTAATTTTGAACAAAATTGGATAGTTTAGACTTAAGGGGATTTAAGAAATAGTTAACACTATATTTAAAGCTAACCAGGAATTTTGTTCAGGTGAAATTAACGATTTGATAGAGTTTTACTCGACCAGATACTTAATTTTTTGTTAGAAATAACTTTTGTATATAATATTTACCTTGGATTAGCAAAATGGCAAAATGAAATCTATTCACTACGAATAAAAGGCAAGGCGTGGCAAATATAAACAATTTCCCCTTTCAACTGAAACTCCGATGTTTATTTAACTACCTTCATTAACACTAATATTTTGCTATACGCTAACAAGCGTGTCAGTAGGTCAGTGTCAGCCGAGCGGATAGGATGTGCATGCGTTATGACTCAATGCAATTGAATGACATCATATTTGTATATTAGATGCAAATGTGTACCAATGCATATACCTAGTTTAATACTAATTTTCCGCTTTGTGTGATAGTTGTCTCCCATATACTTCTTCTTTCGTTTCTCCTATTCTTAGATGTTACGTGGTGCAAAATAAAGCTCGTTTTTATCAAATTACACCCATGCAGTCATGCCAAATCGATAATCGAATTCTACTCAGCACCTCGGCCGTTAAATTTATATACTACTAGCGGCCCGCCCCGGCTTCGCCCGTGGTACATATGAAAAATAGATGTTGGCCGATTCTCAGACTTACCCGATATGCACAGAAAATTTCATGAGAATCGGTCCACCCGTTTCGGAGGAGTATGCAGACTAACATTGTGACACGAGAATTTTATATATTACAGTTTACACCCCTATACTTTTTTTTATTATTATTAGCCTAAATTATAAGCAATTTACATTAGTCACTTCATTATAAATTGAAGGCTATAACAGCAAGATGTTAATCTTTCCAAAAATTCAACAATACTTAAAATGCACATTCAAATTTTTATTTTCATCTTATGACTAAGTAAATACAGACAACATATCCGCCTCAAAGAAATTCGTCACACACCTGACTCATCTTGTATTTTTTTTTTCATATAAACGTGACAATTCGTTACACTCGTGTGTGGAGATTTAAAAAATGATTAAGATTGCAGCCATAGATAATTTCGAAATGCATAGACTATAGCGTTTTTTCTCATAGAGCCAAGACCCGAGAGAACGTCATGTTTGATTTTTTTGCGAAGTTTTATAAATTACTTTTTTTTATTTCTTTAAGAATTAATTGCCAAATGTGTTGCTAAGCATAAAACGGCTAGGTTTCCCAACTTATTCGGCTTGGTTTTTGTTTTTGTAAATATAGCATTATCATATTATCTGTGATTAAGGCACAAGGAACTGGAAGGTTCTGGGTTCATATGGAGAGAAATTCGCAAATAGGGGCAATAGGGCAGAAGAACGTCTGCTAATTAGCTAGTTAAAAATGTTAAATTACTAGCTATTTTAAAATGAAAGTCATGATCAAGTATTTTATTAATTGAATAACTGAATTACATTGTACAGTTCTGAAATAAAATAATATCCAAAAGTACACAAATAATATTCTAAGTATGAGGTAGGTATATTTAGAGCATGAAAAAATAAACTTAATAAATACTAACTTAACTTTGATGAAATTTAATGCAATGTAGTAGTCTAATAGAATAGTGATTTATTATTGAAGTGAAACTTCTTTATCGGGGTTGGAAAAAAATTTAGTGTAACATTTTTCCGTTACGCGCCATCTTTTTATTATCCCTACCACGCGTGATTCGACGTATTTCTGTAAAGTTGCATATAGAAAATTATTTTTTGAAAAATAAGGTCATAAAGAAGTTTCACTTCTTACGTGTGTACACTAGTACACGCACACATTTTTTTGTTTTTATTTTTAACCGATTTAATTCATAATTGAACAAAAAAATGTTAGGTATATATAAAATGATGATTAAAGAATTAGCTAACAGCTCATATCAGTTACCGCTAAATATATCGTCAACCACGATAGGGCTGTATATCACACATCCGTCGTAATAGGGCTGTCATGGAAACATTTTTAAAGCAACAGGTATTAAATAAACATAAAACCTTCTTAGAAGAATTTACACGCCAAACATCTTGGCTTGGTTTACAGATAAAATAAAATTTGTGAATGGATATTAAACAGTTCTAATTTATTTAAGCGTTGTTTATTATTAAAAAACTATTTATTTTGAATAAAAAATACGCCTTGTTTTTAAAGTGAAACTTTTATTACATCGTCTCAAACTTTTTGGTCTGTGTAGCGCATGTCGCGTGTCCGTTCGAACAGTTCGAACAGTTTCACTTTTACCGTGGTTTCATAAAACCACACAACATTTTTTTATAATTTAGATAAATTTATGTACCTGGCACATAAGAATCATAATTACCACCAATATTAAAAAAATAAATATTATTCTAAAATAGAAATGCGTGTGTTTTCGGATTGATACTCATACACCTAATAGGTAAAATAAACAACCCTATTAGCATCAAGTAATTTTTATATTATCGTTGACTCATAAAAATACGTCAACAACCCTATTCATAATATTTGCACTTCCCAGGCACATTAATAATTATAATGAGTTTATTTTTCTCTCAGTAAACGATCATATTTAGTAAAGGATAGTTAACAATATGGGATTCAGTGGTAGTGAAGACAGGCTCTTGTGTCGTATTGAGAAATTTCGGTGAGTCATTTTGCAAACATAACCTCAAAAATTTCCCGCGTTCTTTACTTTCCGTTATCTGTGGGTCGAAATAAGTGTTTATCTATATTTGAATTTTGAACACTAGTTTATTTTTAGTGGGAACTGCTTGTTAAGTTAAATTAAATAATATACAAATAGTTCTTTACAGCTTCTTTATTTCATATATATAAAGGAGAATGGGCATTTTACTATGGAAGTTGGGCCTGAACACTTGAGTTGGACCAATACACATGAGATATTGATTTTATAATAGATCATAACACATACATAACGGGAAAAATATATATAAAAAAATAATGAACCGGGTTTTTGTACAGTCACATCAAGTTTTATTACTTTGTGTATACTATTTTTTGCAATTAATAACTGTTGCAAGACAATGACAATATCTTTATGTTACTCCTATTCACTTTCACTTACAAAGACGTACTAATCTGAAGCCTTCTAATAACCAAAATACACTAATATTATGTTTTGTAACAGGTACCTATACCGTGTTTATTATATTTCAACGTAGTTAGACGTTTTTTATGGTTAAACTCAGTCACTCCAATGACATTTAGGTTTATATTTACTTCACTCGAATTAAAAACACCGTTATTGTGCGCAAAATAAATAAAACTTTTTGCCTTGACTGTACAAGAACCCGGTCGATTTATTTTTTTATTTTATTTTTTTCGTTAGGTATGTGTAATGATCTATCACAAAAACAATATTTCGTGTGTATTGGTCTTAGCCCAAGTTTCAGGCCCAATTTGCCCATTCTCCTTTAGAAGGTAGTATGTCTATTAACTGTTTTAAATAGATTTCCAAAACTATATAGGTAGGTACGCTTTGAAAAAAGTTACTCTAATAACATTACTGCCGATCGTTGATAATAAGTACTTACCTAAAAATAAATAATAAATAATCAATTGATAATAGTTTACACAAATTAAAGGAAAAATAATAATTATGCTTATCTAATAAAGTTAAAAATACAATATTTTTATCTCGTGTGGTCCGTTAAGGTCATGGGATTATTGGCCGGTCAGGGCAAAATAAACAGATTTTTACGATAAAAAGAAAGTGATTTTTTACGGTCACATAATTTTGCCTTTTAACATTGTTTTCCTTATTTTAATAAATAAATGTACGATGCTCCTATGGAATAAATCATTGTTACATATTTGATTTTGAATATCATTTTAATTAGGATAATGTTGATAATAGTTTGACAATGAAAAATGCTCTGCGCTGCGTCCGCTATATCTGCAGACTGCACCGGCCCTTATTCTACGTCCGTGCGTTTTTTTGGGTACCTATCTAGAACAATATTTTTGGAAATTGTGAGCGATTATAGATGCTATATCACTACATAGTATAAAACAAAATCGCTTTCTCTGTCCCTATGTACCTTTGTATGCTTAAATCTTTAAAACTACGCAACGGATTTTGATGCGGTTTTTTTTAATAGATAGAGTGATTCAAGAGGAAGGTTTTAGTATTAAATAATTTATTCGGTTTTAGACAAAGCGGGCGAAGCCGCGGGCGGTAAGCTAGTTTACTATAAATTATAACTATCTCTTATATTTTTCCGCAGGCTCCAACGCCCAGTATCCGTGCAAGGCGTGATGGAGCACGCTTTACAGCACCGCGAGCGTGTCGGCGTGCAGGATTTCGTCCTGCTCGAGGACTACCGCTCGGAGGCCGCGTTCATAGACAATTTGAGGAAGCGGTTCAGTGAGAATATTATCTATGTGAGTGGGAATAGACAACTTTTTAATGAAATTACTATAAGTTGAGTTAGTTAATCGCAACTACGACATTTATCCATTTTTAAAGAGTCGTCTTCTATCTATCGATATAATGTAGCTGTCGAAATTATTGTTCTAACTATATGATCACATATTAATATGTATAATATTACAGATTGATTACACATGTTGAAAAATTCTCCCACGAGGAATAACATTAAAAAAAACCAACAGTATTGTTCATCAACTTTTGCTCTACAAATATTTATCATGAATACAAAGCCTAATAACTCATTAACACATTTGTTGCCTTCATCTATACTAATATTAAAAATGCGAAAGTAACTCTGTCCGTCTGTCTGTTACTCAATCACGCCTAAACTATTGAACCAATTTTCATGAAATTTGGTATGGAGATACATATTTTGATATCTGAGAAAGGACATAGGCTACTTTTTATTGCGAAATATGTACCACGGGCGAAGCCGGGGCGGACCGCTAGTATTTTATAAAGTTTATTTTAAAGCAAAATACATATATAAACTACCCTCAAAATGTAACAAATTTGAATACATTTCCAGACGTACATCGGCAACGTGCTGATCTCCGTGAACCCGTACAAATCCCTCCCAATCTACACAGAAGAGAAGACCAAGCTCTATTACAAGAAAGCCTTCTTTGAAGCGCCACCTCATGTGTAAGTTGTTTTTTTTTTGCCAAATGACTTTTTTTCTTACACATTTTTTATATTGCTTGTACACAAAGTTGTTCTTTATTAAGTCTCAAACTATGAATAATAAGCAATGCAAGTTTGTTAAGTATATTATTTTCTTGAACATTCTTTAATTTTATTTGCAATTTTTGCAAAATTTGCAATTGCAAACAAAAAACTACCCCCAGGAAAATGTTAAGAAATGTAACCTCTCTAGTTCCATTTATTCACTCTTCTTCGCCTCGTGAATTCAAAATAATAATAAAATTTACTAAGTATTAACTTCTTTAACATTTGAAACGTAACAAGACCGCAATTTACGGAATCATTAAAGTAAGATAATCTTAATTCACATTTCACAGTGTTCGTTTGTATTTTTCACACATTTTATTCCTAAAAATATATAAATTTCATCTTTCCTCAATTTCAATTCCCACTATTAATTAACATAACATTCCTAAATATTAAATAACATCGAATCTACAAATTATAACACTACATTGGCTTCATCCTTGAGCTACACAATATCAAGCTATCACAGATCGATAGAGATAGCAATATCATTGATAGCGATACGATTAGTTTGGTATTTACCCGACTGTGCTAGGAAGACTATGGTTTTTAAGTGTATACGTATGTATAGTAGATTTGTCTTAATCTATACTAATATGTATTACCAAATCTTCAGATTTAGAGTTGGTTTGTTTGTTTGTTTGAACGCGCTAATCTCAGGAACTACTGGTCCGATTTGAAAAATTCTTTCGGTGTTAAGGTAGCATTCGGATCTGGGCGGTCGCGACCTGGCAGCCGCGGCCCTGCATTGTCGCTGCTGTGCAGCGCTGCCAGAAGCTTACGGATAACAGCGTCCTTGACCCGGGCAGCGACTGCCACGCGCAGTAGTCAAACAGCACTCAGTCAAAATAATAGTCAAATATACGAAAGCGAGAACTCCTGAAGAGACTGATAGAGAACGAAGAAGAGTATGATCAAATAATGTTGGTCTTACTATCATCAAAGAGGAATAAAATCGATTCATTATATCATAACATTATCCTTATAGGTTTTGAGTCGAGGATCGTAAAGTGGTAGATTTTTAGCAATTCATTCAACTAAAAACTCGTCGTTTTCATCGGTAAACGTCGCCAGCAGCGCGACCGTACTGCTCCCGGAGCGGCCCGGCGGCGCTGCCAAAGTCGCGAGCAGGCCACGCCCCTCGGCCGCGCGGCTC
>CAJQZN010037541.1:0-12734 GCA_907164685.1 Colias eurytheme | reverse complement strand
ATTAAGCTCTTGTACTGTACTGTATACAGGTATTTGAAAATAATTTGATTTTCTATAAATATCATAACCTTACACAATCATTAAATTTCTTACAGGACAATTCAATAACAGATGAGAATGAATCTCCAGTGACAAATGGAACTGAAAAGGTAAGTCCACTATAAATTACAATATAGTTTTACTTATATTTATCACAAATCCTTTATAAAATGTCTTTTGTACTTGTAGAAAGCAAAGAGAATCAGATCAGACAGCAGTGGCAGTGATTCAGTTGATGATGTGAAATCAAACAAAGTAGATAGTGCTGAAAAGGTATTTTATTTATTTTATTTAATATTGAAATTGAATTATTCTAACTACCTAACTATGTAGAAGTAGTTAAATGTAATTAAAATAAAACATGTTTTTATTTTCTTGCCAATAATGCATTTTATGGGCACTATTTAGTTACTGTGGAAGAATTTATTAACTTATTAAATGAAACATGTGTAAGTATGTATTTGTTATGTATTTTATAGAAAAAGTCAAAGCGCAGGCGCATTGTAAGTTCAGGAAGTGAATCAGAGTCAAAGTCAGATACAGAAGAAATAAAATTGGAAAAATGTGAAAAACCTGTTAAAACTTATGATTCACCAAAAAGCAAGAAAACTAAGGCAAAAGTTGTAAAAGCCGAATCACCAGTAAAAGTAAGTCCTAAAAAAGAATCAATATTTTCAACACTTAAAAGTCCTAAAGTCAAACAAGAGAAAGAAAGTCCAAAAGCGAAGAAGGAAGTCAAATCTCCACCTTCAAGTAAAAAGAAAATTAATGTGAGCCCATCCAGTAAAAAGAAAGAAGTTTCTGAAGAAAATAAAGAAAATGGTATTAAAGAGGACAAACTTGATGTTAAAGTTACGATAACTCCAGGTATGTTGTCTTACTCCATTGAACCCATATTATTATTCTGCATTTCAGTATTCTACTAACATTGCAATTTCTTTTACAAAAATTACATATGGCTATGTTAGCAAAATCATAATAGTAGTCTAAAAGTATTAACTAAAGAAAAGAAATGAATATGTTGTATAAATGTGTTGCTAAGCATAAAACTCGAGAACAGCTCACCCAATTTGGCAAATTTGTATATAACAGTTGTTAAGACACAAGGATGGTTTGTATGCAGAGAAAACACTAAAAAAGGGCAACAGACAAGAACATCTGCCGGGGCATAGTAAACAATAACAATTTCTTTTATTTTCCAGAGGTTGATTACAATCCAGCGAAATCAAAATACCACACAATAAATGATGCATGCTGGTCGAAAGGAAAGGAAATCCCATATCTTGCACTAGCCAAAACACTTGAAGCTATCGAAGCTACATCGGCCAGGCTGAAAATGATTGAGATTTTGAGTAACTACTTCAGATCTGTGATTGTATTGACGCCAGACGACCTGTTGCCGAGTATATACTTGTGTTTAAACCAGCTCGCACCAGCTTACCATAGTCTTGAGTTAGGTAAGAATTTTTAAATAGTGTTTGGTTCTTTATTCCTGTTGGTGATCATTGTTTCATTTTGATACATCTTAGAATTTTCCAATTTTTGTTTTAATCATTAGTGTAAGAAATTCATCTTTTATTTATACATTGTTTTGTAAGAAAGTGTGAATTACTAAAAAAATAATTTATGTTTATGGGCTTTGGCTTTTTTTTAGTGTAACATTAAATTTCCACTACAATCTTAATATATATAAATCTCCTGTCACAATGTTTGTCCTCAATGGACCCCTAAACAACTTAACCGATTATAAAAAAAATTTGCACACCATGTGCAGTTCGATCCAACTTGAGAGATAGGATAGTTTTTATGAAATAAACATAAACATGTAGATACCACGGGCGAAGCCAGGGCGAACCGCTAATCATAAAATCCTATGAGATATTCTTCATTGCTCTAATTTTCTTTGTATAAAACTATATACTACTATGGAGTACTATTAATTAAAACTTGGTTGTTCCCAGGTATGGCAGAGACCTACATAATGAAGGCAGTGGGCCAGTGTACAGGGCGGTCCCTCGCACAGATGCGTACCGCAGCCCGAGCTAGCGGAGACCTCGGTTTGGTAGCGGAGCAGGCTCGAGCCACACAGCGCACTATGTTCACACCTGCACCGCTCACCCTGCGCCGCGTGTTCGGGGCGCTCAAGGAGGTCGCTGCTGAGAGTGGTGAGTGGGTGTGGGCACAGAATACATAATACCTAGTAGCTAAATGCTACAGAATGGACACTCTCCGCCTCCCGCCAAAATTAAACACTTACCTCACCACACACGATCACGCTATACATAGCTCTCATTTTTCTGGAAGGACGATACGCAACGAAGATTGACAACATTTTTTGGATTTGTGATTATCGTTTTTTCCGAGAAAATGGTTAGATATTGTGCTGTTTACGGATGTATTTCATTGGAAAAACGCGAATTTCTTTACGCTAGTCACAAATGTGCCAACCATAATCGTTATCACATACATTTGCAGTCTCTACAGTGTGACTGTCAAAACGATAATTTTGTATGGAGTGTCCGGGGTGTGGTGTGGGTTAGAAATATCACGGTAAGAATCGCTACACAAACTATATTAAAACCCTTAAATATAATGCCCTTCATATAACACAAATTGGTAAAAAATAGGTCTTATTGAACTCATAAGCATCATTCTATCATGTTTAAAAGCACAAATCTTGTTTTTATTGTTATAATAATAGTTAAAAAAAACTAATAAACACGCTTTTAGGTCGGTTTTCTATAAACAGCGTGTTTTTTAAAGTGAAACTTTTATTACGTCGTCTCAAACTTTTTGGTCTGTGTAGCGCATGTCGCGTGTATCGCGGCTGCCGAGTAGGTATACCTACTCGGCAGCCGACCGTCACGCGACATGCGCTACACAAAGCAGTGTTCGGAACCGTTCGAACAGTTTCACTTTTACCGTGGTTTCATAAAACTACACAACATTTTCTATTTTTTTTTAACTATTATTTATTTTATCAAATTAGTGTATTGTCATCGGTACCGGTCTCATCGGTCATCTACAAAGTTTGAACTAAATCTGGCCGTTTAAAGTGGGCCAAAATCGCGCCCAAAGAAGTCGGTTACAAACATACAGGTGAAGCTAATATAAATAATAAAGCGTGTAATAAACTATATTATTTTAATGCAATTCTGTATTCAGCAAAACAATGGTGATGTGAGAATATTTATCTTATATATGTATGTAAGAAAATACTTTATTGGCTTACTAACACAGGGTAAATTACATTATAATTTTGCGTTTATTTACAGGTCACGCTTCGGTAAATAAGAAAATAGGCAAGATACAATCCTTGTATGTCGCATGTCGATACTCTGAAGCGAGATACCTAATTAGGTTAGTATAAAAAAACGATTATAATATAATCCAGTTGATAAAAGCATTCATATCTTTCTACAGTCATATCTTAACAAAAATAAAAAAAATTGATGACGGTGAAATTCGTAGTAGAAATTCCGATATCAAAATTATACTTAAATCACTTTCATATATGATTTCGTTTAAAAAACCAAGTTTTTCCCCCCAGGTCGCTAGAAGGCAAGCTACGTATAGGTCTGGCGGAACAATCAGTACTACAAGCGCTCGCAGTGGCTTGCGCCGCGACTCCGCCCGCCGGAAACCGGGCCGGAGAGATAGACGTGGCTAGTAAAATGAGCGCGGAACTGTTTAAGGTAATTATTTATACAAGTGTTGTAATTGTCTGTTAACAATTAATATATTTCAAACCCGACGCTCCCATTGACCACCGAGCGGCCCGATCGGGCCGAGACACAATAGATTTTCTATTGTGTCTGTGATCCGAGGACTGACGGATTAACATCCGACACTTCACACACGACACTTCAAACAGACACTTTAAACACGACACTACAAACAAACACTATAAACACGACACTCACGACACTTCAATCACAACAAATTTATTCTATTCCTTAAAATTTATATTTTTATTTGAGTACCATGAAAGCAAAAATATCAAATTCAAGGTCTACTTATCACACAGGCGCGGGTAGACGAGTACGCTCTAACAATAAAAACAACGTACTGCGAGTGCCCGAACTACGACACGCTCGTAGCAGCGTTACTGCAGCACGGTGTGGAGGAACTGCCGAAGCATTGCCGTCTCACACCCGGAGTGCCGCTGAAGCCCATGTTAGCGCACCCCACGCGAGCTGTGGCCGATTTGTTTACTAGGTGAGTGTGGATGGGTTATATATACCCGTGTCTTAGGTGGTTATAAAATGTAAAGTTTTGTTCTGTTGCAGGAAATAAAAATTATATTTAATGCTACATATTTGTTTGAATCTAATAACATTGAAAAACATGTTTATTTTTAGAAGAAGGCATTTATTATGTTTTTTATTTTCTCTCTTTTGTATATCTAACATTACGTACCATTATCAGCACAACTATTTAAAATCTTACATATAATATTTTTCTCAAAAACCTCTATTTTTCCCACGCAAATGTAACAAAATATTCCAGGTTCGAGAACGAATTATTCACATGCGAGTGGAAGTACGACGGTGAGCGCGCACAGATACACGTGCCCGGCGAAGAGACGCCGCAACTTGATAAAGCGGCCATCTTCAGCAGGAACCAGGAGAACAACACTACGTGAGTATATCATTCTGTCGCGCTCGATAATTCTATAAATAATGAAAAAACATCCACAATATCTGCCAATCATAGCCATTTAGCCCCTCTATTGTGATTGCCTCTACTCGCCCAACCTATGATGGCCCATAAGACACCATAGTTCGGGGTCAGGAGAATTAGCTACGTAAGTATTTCATTCCACAACAAAAAATAAAGCGGCGAAAGGTTATTAATTTGTTTATGTATTAAATCCAATAAGTTCAGTTCAATTACACCAAAACAATGGTCCTTCGAGCCGGATGGAATTATATTTGGTTTAAAATTATGTGTAATTTTTATATTTTTATTCCTATATAGCTATTAAATAATATCGGAATATCATTAACAATTATACATAATAGGTAATTTGTATTTCAGTAAATACCCGGATGTAATTGGTCGTTTGCCCTCTCTACTGAAAGACACAGTAAAAAGCTGTGTGCTGGACTGCGAGGCGGTGGCTTACGATGTTGAGAAAAAACAAATTCTACCCTTCCAGGTAAATAATTATTTCATTTATATTACTATGACTTTAGTAGTTTAAGTGTGTACTACCTTACTCATGATTAGGACAGCCATCTTAATAAATCCGATGCAAATCCTAACTTTTTTAAACAATGATTATATAAAAAAAAAGCTAAACAGGTTATTTAGGGCTCCGACAGTGACACATCTAAATATGGCTAATTAGCCAGAATTTACATCAGTGGTCTCTTTTTCGCTCATGACAGTTGATAATGCCATCTCACTTTGACGTGCGAGTTACAGTGCCGTTTTTGAGGATCGAATGTAGTGTCGGTAACCTAGCTACTCCTTTTTCCTCGAAATATAAATAAATAATGTCTCGTAATACGATTGATTTTAAGGTGATTGCAACGATCTGTTCCCAGCCAATATCCCGCTAGATGGCGCTGAATTCTACATTTCTAGTTTATTTGAGTTTTTGCGTAATTGGAATAGTCATCAAACCTAGGAATAGTCATGGCGGTTACTGAATATTATATTTTATTGAAATATGTTATATGATTGCCTTAAAATCCACCCAATTCGGTAAAATTATGCGTTTTAACATCTGTCATTGCATACAGGGTCGTTTACACACACAGACGTATACAAAAATGATAAAGATTTAACTCTAGATGGCGTGAATGTAAAGCGCGTCACACACGGTGAAGATACTACCTATAATATTTTATCTAATCTAGTAATATTTTATATTACAGTATCTTAAGGTATCCGGTATCAGCGTTCTGACCATCATTTTTCTTTTTTCGCTGTAGAACCGCCATCCTGTTACAAATGACCCACAAAGGAGAATGACCACGGGTGGTATCGGTAAAATTTTAGTTGTGCCACGTATTCGTTATATTGTTAATTCCTATTTGTATTTATAATGATCATATGTATCAATATTAAGTCTTAATTAAACCGGATAAATTGAAATAATAGTAAAAGTAAAAGTTTTTCTTTTGAAACATGTATGACTACGTATGGAATCGGTAAAATACTAGTTGTGTCACGTGTTCGTGATATTGTTAATTCCTATTTGTATTTATAATGATCATATTTATCACTATTAAGTTGTAATTATACCGAATAAATAGAAATAAAAGTAAAAGTTTTGTTTTGACACATACCTATATCTATCTCTCTTGCAAACGTCATAGTTTCTATTTGAAATGTCAAATGAATGTGTTCGACGCATTGTTCGATGTTATTTTGAAATAATGTTTAAATTACGATTTACTTTTCACATTTGTCTTGTAAATTAAAATATTACCTATGTAATAAATGTAAAACTTAACGTTCATCGTTAGTTTAAACTCGATTAAGTAGTTTTTTGAAGTGTTGAATAAAACTATTGTTTTATTTTTATTGTCGCGAACTGCGGCTTATATTTACATAAAAACTTTAATCATATCTAAAAGTACTAACATCAAGCTTTAAATTGAGCTATATTTCATCTTGACACAATAAGTTTGATTGCGATACCAAGTGCCATAGTCACTTGGGCAATCTCCTGTGGTTTTCATTTTTCTGTATGGGTAGACAAAACTTCAAAACGCCACCTGCTACGGTTTATATTATTATGAACGATTAGCTTTCCGCCCGCATTTTCAAAAAAAAACCCGTATAGTTCCCGTTCCCGTGGGGTTTCCGGGATAAAACCTATTCAATGTGTCCAAGTTACGTTCTATATGTGTGCTAAATTTCATTGTAATCGGTTCAGTAGTATTTGCGTGAAACACACACATACACATCCTCACAAACTTTCGCATTAGTAGGAAGTAGGATTGTTATAAAAATAAAAGTTATATTTGTTGGCGTAAACTATTTTATTGTAATTTTGGGAAATAAATAATGTCAAAATTGATTACCTACAATAAAACGCAGTTTTATTTTATTACCTACATTACACTATTGTTTTTTTTTTATCAAAACATGTATTTGAAGTAGCAAATATGATATTATGCTGATCCAAGCATTTTCACTCAAAACTAATATCACTAATGATTTGTAAAAGTGAATTATTTCAAAATACATTTCATAACCAACAAGTAAGAATAATTATTCATACAACAACAAATCAAAAACACTATTTACTATGGAAAAAAAACCAGGAAGGTGAAAAACATATTTACGATTTCGATGCACTCGACTTTTAGTAAAATAATAGGTAAAAATGTTATTATGGTTTTGATCACAGACATATCTGTGGTTTTGATTTTAGCTACTAGTATCAGAAAGCTGCGTGTTCAATGCACGTCGGGGTCCCACAACTGTGGAGGAAGGAAGGTAGAATACCTCCATCGAATAAGTGAAGTTTCTCGACATACTCGATTTGCCGGCCGGCCTCAATGAAGATTGTCCGAAAGTTGTATATGTGCTCTGTAACGAAAAAATTTCGCTAGCGCGATTCAGAGTGAGGTGTCGTACAATATACCTAATGAAGTTTTTCATCTTTTTATTTTACTGCAAATACAAAATAAAAATTAAACAATGGTAATGTAAATTCTAAACAAACTACTACCAAAATACAATTAGAACAAAAATCATTTGACTTGTTTATTTCACCCAGAGGCCAGAGGCGGCTCGTGACAAAATTGTATAGGTGTTCACTTGAAATAAAACAACGAAAATACAATAGCGTTCGGGATGATTTATTACAAAAAAATGAGCACCACATTTTATAAATGTCTATAACACTAAAAATTACAAAGTACAGGCTATTTCAAAACGAATTCAATGACTAGGTATCAATAATTAGTAAATCACAGAATTTGCATTCGCGAGCGTAGGTATCCATAGTGTTTGTCACTGACGGTCACTGACCTCTATAACTTATAGTTATAGAGGTCAGTGGTGTTTGTTGTGTAAACATGTATGTATTTGAGTAGTTAGTAGCATATTATATTCTGAATTTCTGATCCATGCCTATTCACTCAAAACTAATAACACTAATGATTTGTAACAGTAAATTATTTCAATAGGTAGGTATTTGAACATTTCCCAACAAGACGTAAGAATAATTATTCGTAGGTATACAAGATACAATAACAAATCTAATACACTATTTATTATTTTATTATTTACTAGCGGTCCGCCCCGGCTTCGCCCGTGGTACATGTTTACGTTTTCTCTCCATAAGAAGTAATAGCTAGAGAGCTAGCGCAAAGCTACCTGTATGTATTTGACCAGACCTGGATTTTTGTGTGTTGATTCCCCTATACCTACTATACATGAGATGAGGAGTCACTAAGCCCAGAGTGGTGGACGGGGCGCGCGCTTAGGTAAGACAGGTGGAAATTTTTGAAGTATTGAAATGAAAGTGCTGAAAAAAATACAATTTTGAAAGTATTTGACCAGATCTGCCATTCATATATTTTATTTATTAGGGTCTTAAAAACTTATTTTCGAAACGGCAGACATTTTCATTGCGTACAGACTTCAGCAGACAACAAAACTTTACAGACTTCAGCAGTCAACAAGACTTAGCTTCTACATGGTCAGATGTATATATGTATTACGTTCCCTGACCTTACATCAATGATTTACTTTATTAATGTTTTTATGGTCATTTACATTTAATTTTGAAAACTATGGAATAAAATTTATAAATTTGATGATACAAAACTAAATATACATTTGTAAAGAATCTCAAATATAAAGTTGTGTTGCAAATAACAAATCATCATTTAAATATTTAGTTTATTTCTTTATTTAAGAAACAATTAACAATTACAAAACAACATAAAAAAACACGCATGCATTTATTGAAATGTTCATTCATCATCACTATCGAATGGCGTTGTGTGACTCGTCTTCATAATCCATTGAATCGGATTCTGTAAAAGTAAAACGTAAATTATATAATAAAAGAAATGAGTCATTATAAACTTACCTAGTAAGGCAATGCCTTTGATGTCGCACGATGCCGCCGCGCCGCCAGTGTAGGTACTTCTGCTGCTACATGAAAATATGCTAGGGTTGCAACAAATGGGAAATAAAACAATTGTGATTATTACTATTATGATGTAATCATTTATTCATATTATGTACATTCAAAACAATTGCTATTATTAAATCTGATGTAATTATTTTTTCATAAATATATAATTATTATTAATTACATAATATATTGCACTGTGAAATATTAACGTATCACTTTATTTTTGATGTTCTTAATTGTCTTTTATAAAATTTAAGTGACGCATTCGCATTGGGATCAACAATCCGATAAGAAAAGAATGGAGACAACATATACATAGCTTTGATTTCAATTCTACAGATACAAAATATACAATCTATCTAAAATGATACAACGGATGTTTCCTGCGTTTTCTCGTCAAAATACCGAAACAACGTAATTATTGTATAGTAGTTGGGCGTGAAAGTAAAAAAACAAATGAAAAGTGTTTTCCATATGATTATTTATTAAATTTACGCGATTAAGAATAATTTCAACGATACAATTTAGTAACCGAGAATTCAGAGGATTAAAGAAAATACCTGCCTGATCATTTTATCAAACTCTAAAAGAATTATGGTTATTTCGCATCACTCGGTTTATTAGTTTGGTAATAATTATTAAAGGTAGTTACAACCCTAGCCATTGAGTCGAACGGTAGGCAACACAATATCGACTTTGTGCGGGTACATATGGTACATTTCTTCTTGCTGTGAAGCGTAATTATTATTATTAAGATTTTTTAGGCTATTTTGAATCAGCTGTTCTAATTTAATTCTAGAAATTTATTAAAACGTGATTTTTTTAAAAGTATATTATGAGTTTATAAATACCTCAACCAATAGTTATTGTGTCCTATCCTCATTTCTTTATATCTTGGTAGTTAACTAAAGTGTTAAATTTACATAACCTCAACAACAACATTTACACTGCCACTGCACTAAAACTAAACTAACTAGCTCTCTAGCTATAAGAACCATCCTCGTACTTCAAGGGATATAATAAAAAAAGAATTATCGAAATCGGTTCAGCCGTTCTCGAGTTATGCGCTTACCAACACATTTTGCGATTGATTTTTATATATAAGAAGATAAGATTATGTGAAAATAACCAGGAAGGTGAAAAACATATTTACGAAAACATAGTAACATAATATGGCTGTCGCTACAATAATTATATTTCAATTTTATCTTTTTATACCTAGTAGAACTGGCCGACGAATAGAAAAAATCGTATTAGAATAAATACAATAAATTACGGAACAAAAAAAGGATTGTAACTGAATTAGGTATGTTTGTTTCTGGGCGCACCGTTTTCGACGACGCGACGCGCGACGTAAGCGTATAGGTATAGGTACCTACTTTGCTAAAACAAACTAATAAAATTGTGTGTCTGTCTGAAAATTCGGAAAAGCATATTTTGCAAGTTTGTAATTACTTTGATAGTTTACCGATTTATAATAATTGTAATTGTAATTGTATAATATATAATTTGCAATGTGGTGAAATTTCATAAAAATCACGGGCCAATTTTTTGTTTTGAATCCCACCGAAAATATAATTGCGTTATTAGAATAATTAATTACTATACCTACCCACGATCAATTATTACAATATAGTCTCAAATGCATACTAGAGAAATATTGCAATTTGATTCAATTAAAATGCATAGCATACAAAAATAAATTCACAACACAAGAAATTCCGCGCGCAAATCATAGCGCGTGTCAATGAAATCAAGAATGTTTTATATCAAGCCGACGCGGACGACGACGCGACGCCGAACAAAAGTACCTACGACGGACGACCACGCTTCGAGTTGCCAAACAACATGAGTAATAAATTGTTTACAAAAAAAACAAGTTTTCCATTTTTCTGTATGAGTAGACAGAACTTCAAAACGCCACCTGCTACGGTTTATATTATGAACGATTGTTATAAAAATAAAAGTTATATTTGTTGGTGTAAACTATTTTATTGATCAATAATTTTGGAATTTAAAATTGTCAACATTGATTACAATAAAACGCAGTTTTATTTTATTACGCTATTGTTTTTTTTATCAAAACATGTATTTGAAGTACCATATAATATTATGCTGATCCAAGCATTTTCACTCAAAACTTATATCACTAATGATTTGTAAAAGTAAATTATTTCAATATACATTTCATAACCAACATGTAAGAATAATTATTATTATTCCTACCTACAACAACAAACCTAAAACACTATTTACTATGGGAAAATAACCAGGAAGGTGAAAAACATATTATTATTTACGATTTCGACGCACTCGACTTTTAGTAAAATATAGTAGGTAAACATAATATTATGGTTTTGATTTTTGCTACTAGTATAAGAAAACTGCGTGTTCAAACTACTTGTTTGTCTGTCTGAAAATTCGGAAGTACTTTGGTAGTTTACCGATTTATAATAATATTGTATATATCGTTGTTTAAAAAATATTCAAACACAATAAAATATGATATACTGATTTATCACTGGTTTCAGTGATGAACTGATGAGTCAATTATAGCCACTATACTTTCGTCATACGTGTGTATGATTGATGTGATTTGCAACGTGGTGATATTTCAGAAAAATCACGGGTCAAATTGTCCCACCGAAAATATAACTGCGTTATAAGAATAACTATACCTACGATAAATTATACATAATACAATATAGTCTCAAATGCATACTAGTGAAATATTTTATTTGAATCAATAAAATAAAAAAAAAATAAAAAATAATAATAATACAAAAATAAATTCACAACACAAGAAAATCCGCGCGCAAATCATAGCGCGTGACAATGAAATCAAGAACTTTCGAGCCGACGCGACGCGGACGACGAAGGAGCCTAACAAAAGTACCTACAATCATAGGCGGCTCGTGACAAAATTGTATGGCCGTGTTCACTTGAAATAAAACAACGAAAATAGGTACCTACAATAGCGTTAGCAGTACAAAAAAAATGAGCACCACATTATAAATGTCTATTTATACACTAAAAATTATAGAGTATTTCAAAACGAATTCAATTATTATTTAGCAATAATTAGAAAATCCCCGAATTTGCATTCGTGAATCGTGATCGTATTCATAGTGTTTGTCTACACTAATATTATAAAGAGGAAAACTTTGTTTGTTTGTTTGATTGTAATGAATAGGCTCATAAACTACTGGACATTTTACCAATGTTTGCAAGTTTGTGATTACTTTGATAGTTTACCGATTTATAATAATTGTATACTTATATCATTGTTTAAAAATATTCAAACACAATATGATATAGGTACTGATTTATCACTGGTTTCAGTGATGAACTGATGAGTCAATGTTAGCCACAATACTAATCACTTTCGTCATACATGTGTATGAACTATGATTGATGTGATTTGCAATGTGGTGAAATTTCATAAAAATCACGGGCCAATTTTTTGTTTTGAATCCCACCGAAAATACATATATTACTAATTGCGTTATTAGAATAATTAATTACTATACCCACGATCAATTATTACAATTTACAATATAGTCTCAAATGCATACTAGAGAAA
>CAJQZN010037538.1:0-22157 GCA_907164685.1 Colias eurytheme | reverse complement strand
GTTCCACACAAATTCAAATGTCAACAGGAAAATGAAGATAAACCTCAAGAGATCAGCAGTGCAAAAACGCAATCGTATAGAATATTTTGAGAAACTATTAAATAAAGATGAAACTTTGGCATGACTGTTATTTTATTAAACGAATAATAATTACTATTATTGGACTATTAACGAAATTCGCGGACGAAAACCCATCAAAATACTGCGCAAGCTATAACACCTACTTCAGCGCTGCCGACTTGATACTAGGGTGCGTATAAAGCAAAATTACCAATCTTCTATTAGATGATACGTGTAATATTCAAGACCAAATCTAAAAAATAAAATATATATCAAAGTAGATGATATGTTCAACGATTCTGTTCAATCAAAAACATAAAATATTAAAATTGACTCGATAAAAAAAAATCACCAAGTTAGCTCTAATTTTCACACTTTTACGTTTTCTACTTGACATGGTAATACTTATTATGATTTTTTTTTCATAAACAATTATATTAAAACATTTGCAAGATATTTGTCAGAGAATTTTGAGTAATTACTTTTAGTTTTGGTTTTATCTGCGATAAACCGCTTTTATCGTGACAAAACCAAACGTTTATCTCGAGAAAAAAAGAGCGCCAAAAATAAAACCAAAACTAAAAGTAATTACACAAAATGATTGACGAATATCTTGCAAATGTTTTATAATTGTTTATGAAAAAAAAATCATAATAAGTATTACCATGTCAAGTAGAAAACGTAAAAGTGTGGAAATTAGAGCTAACTTGGTAATTTTTTTTTATCGAGTAAATCTTAATATTTTATGTTTTTGATTAAACAGAATCGTTGAACATATCATCTAGTTTGATATATATTTTATTTTTTAGATTTGGTCTTGAATATTACACGTATCATCCAATAGAAGATTGGTAATTTTGCTTTATACACACCGCGCGGGGACGCGGCCGCGCGGTGCGTTGTGACGTGACGTCACAAGCGGTCACGTGACTATTAGCGGGACTCGATATTTTTCGAAACTTTGAATGCGTATAAAATCAAAACTACTTGGTATTTTTGACTACGACAAAAACTAGTGTATTTGTATACATACAGGCTTTACTGAGACACAATTTCAAGGGATTTGGCATACCTAGTAACATTCTTCATTATATTTCCTGTAATAAACGTAGTTAAGGGATATCTTAAATTAAGAATAAGATGATCGCATAATAAGGGAGGCTTTATTAAAATTGAGTGAAATAAAAGTACTAAGACTCTTGAGTTCAAACAAATTTATCATTTACAAATGGCGTAGCAACTCAACCTAGTTTACAAACTAAGTTAATTAAATTAAAATATATTTTCGTTTCAATTTTTTATATTTCCGCATCGAGCTTTTTATCATATTTATCTTTTATAATAACGTATATGAATGTATAAGGTGGACAGGAGTTTTTAATTTCATTTAATACCTTAAGTAACCGTTTTTTTTTCCTGCACGCTCGCCTGGTCTCAAACCCCGGACTGGGGCCGTATTATGACCTCTTATTTCCAGACAGATTACGCCTACGCCAGACCAATGACCAGCCATGTTTAATTATGTTATTATATGAATTTACCAGTCAGTTCAATTCAAGGCGTAATCTGTCTGGAAATAGGAGGTCATAATACGGCCCCTGATCGATTTGAAGTCGGAGGTCCTCACAAATGAGCCACTACTGCACTCTATATAATAGGTATATTTTATAGAAACAATTCTCTCACATGATACAAGCTATTATTGAATTCACGATTTATTACATACTTGCGTTATACGAAACAATGTAATGCACGGGTGACATAACGATCGAATTTTCCGGATATTCTAATAAACAGCGTGAAGATGGAACAATTTCCCGACTGCACTATAAGTGCTCTTACGTGAATTATTATGGTGTTCGAGTGTGGTGAATTGAAGTATTAATCCAAGTATTTATCATTTGAACGGTGAAGGAAAACATCGTGAGGTAACCGACATGTCGAAGAATCAAAAAGTTCGACGACTTGTGTCATCTACAAACCCGCACTTGGCCAGCGTGGTGGATTAAGGTTCGATCCCTTTAACGGAAGGTCCATGTCCCAGCACTCGAAACTTAATGGGCTGATGATGCTATAATCATTTAAAACTGTGAATAAATTTTTGTTCTAAAATGAAGTTACCAACTCAAATAATTAATAATATACCACCGTGCACCTGCCTTGCAAAATAAACAAAGTAAATTTTATAATATTAAACATACAAGAAGACGAATTGTTTACAAGATGTATAATAAACTAAAATATTAAATGTATAGGTAATAGATGAGTATCAGTAATAAACAAAAACTTCCGTAATTAATTGTCGTTGCCATAGCAACAGATCAAGCATCTTAAATTACTTAACCCCATAGAGTTTCAAACACGAATACCCTCAAATTTGGCAACTTTTTAATTACTTGCGAACTCTTCAAGTTACCAAAGAACACATAATTATTATAAGGGAAATAATTAATCCCTGACTTTCAAAATAATTAGGTGTTTCGCATATCTACAATAGTGAAAATAATTACTGAATGTTCTTATTTTCATTGTATTGTTTTGTAGAAGTTACAAAATATAATATATCTTCTAATATATAAAATTCTCGTGTCACAATGTTAGTCTGCATACTCCTCCGAAACGGGTGGACCGATTCTCATGAAATTTTCTGTGCATATCGGGTAAGTCTGAGAATCGGCCAACATCTATTTTTCATATGTACCACGGGCGAAGCCGGGGCGGACCGCTAGTATTATATAATCGTATTATACAAAACGGCCATAATACGAAAAAAACTTAGTAAAACAAGTACGACCGTCCATACAAAATATATATATATATATATATATTATAATCTCAAACTAAACTTTTAAATGTTTTGACTAAAACTGTTCTATATAAATCATTATCTCATAACACCAATCCAACTTACATACCTACACTACACATGATGGATGAAGCGATTAAATTATAATGCCGGAATATTTCCTTGCCCACTCTGTTATGGATATAATTGGTGCGGATTATGCTATATGAGAGACGCGGCCATGCGATTATAATAATATCAGGGGGTGTTACCGATAATTGCTTTATGTTCTTCGGTCAGATTTTATACTATGTATAAATTATTTTACGTGAAGTTACCAAACAATTATGAATATTTTTAAGAAGTAGTGAAAATGATGTGAAAAGAGTTCAAAAAAGGGAAGGATATACTTTACTAATAAATTGACAAATAGTGTGTTGGCGGATGTCACATGTCGTCAAATTTTTTATTCTTCGACATGCCGGTTTCCTCACGATGTTTTCCTTCACCGTTCAAGCAGTGATGATGTTATAATCATGCGCAGATAAATTGAAATATCAATTTATTTCCTGCAAGCTCGCCTGGTCTCGAACGCCCGATTTATCGTTTTGAAGTCCAAGGTCCTTACCACTGAGCCACCACTGCTTTTAACACGACAACACACAAGTTTTATGTTCATTTTAGTGCCGTAGTAGTCCATTCAAAATATCTGGTAGCAAGTACGCGGCACAATGGCCATACATATTTTTTGAGAAAGCTTCTATTACAACCGCGTCATAAACATACACATCAATGCAATTTAATGTCGCGCAATCGGTGTCTCGTTAATTATATCTTTATAGCTTCCTTTTCAAACAGTCAATGCACTACCTACCTATATATTGCAGTTTTTGCAACATATAACAATTAACATTAATACGCATTGTGGTGAAGTTATAAAACTTTATACTCTACTTATTGATACATCTGATTATTGTGATAGTTGTTCCATTTTGTAATATTTTTATTATTTAAACAATAATTTGTTATTGATCGTTACGCGTTGATGGACAGTAAATTCTTTGTACTGCGCAATAACATTTGAATATGCTGATAAAATGGCAAAACGGCCCTAAGGAATCTCAACCGTTGTATGATGAAATTATTGCAAAGAGAACGGACAGTTTCTTCCTATAATATACGTTACAACCAAGATGCCAGATATGGAATACTAGAACAAGTTCAAAGGGAAGACTAGCAAATGTATAAAGTCGATAGACTAGGTACTGATAACTTGAAGTAACAGTAGGAAACGCAGACAATCAGGCAATCAAGTATTTAATGATTTTTAAATCCTCAGAAAAAGCAAATAAAATGACGTTCGGTTTCTCATAATCTTTTGAAATGAGAAATGAGTATATGAACGACATAAACTTTAATAATTATTATTTACTAGCGGTCCGCCCCGGCTTCGCCCGTGGTACATATTTATGTTTTCTCTACATAAGAACCATCCTGGTACTTCAAGGAATATAATAAAAAAAGAATTATCGAAATCGGTCCACCCGTTCTCGAGTTATGCGCTTACCAACACATTTTGCGATTCATTTTTATATTATAGAAGATTTACTCTCTTTCATACTCTTGTTGTTCTTATAAAAAAGCAGAAAAAAAACTATGCTAAAGTTTACTGGAGAAATGGCGGCTTTATCACTCTCAAATAAGCTCATAATTCTCAGACCAAGCAGCCTTCAACACTTCACACTAAGTATAAACGCAATCAACAAAAGCACAACCAACGCGAAAGATGCTGCAGTAATACTTTCATTACTCTAATCTCCAAAGGAATCATCATTAATATTCATCCACTATCCTAAATAGAACAAACTAAACCTCTTCGGAAGATTGATGGCACAAACACTATTGATTGTCAATTTCCACCCAAAAAGGGTTCACAATAAAATTCCCAGCCATTAATCAATACATCAATCCTTTCTCTGTTCAAATATCGCGAAATCCTTATCAATAAAATATAAAACACGGCCACGGAAAAACTGACTGTTAAAATTAACTCTTATTCCCATATATGTAGAGTTGAAAATTCGCTGATCAATAATCAATCCCCAGAACGCATATAAAAAGTAGGGATAGCATATACGTGCGTATAAGTTGATAGTAGGTTGAAAATAATTTACTTTCGTTAGTGAAATATTATAGAGAAGTGCTTTATTTGTGTGTGTGCAAAAACAATGGAGTTCCTTGTGAGTAATTTTTAATTTAAATATATTAGAGTATAACAATAGAAAAAGCATTGAGTTTTTTTTTTTATAAAATCTTATATCCAAATAATAATGAGATAACTATTCCGGATTGATAATCTGAATTAACAATTAAATTTCTATTTTACATCATACTGATATTTTTATAAGTTTCATGTTATCTAGTAAAAGATGCAAAATTTTGAATTTAATAAAGCAATAACTTGTTTAATCTTAAAATAACTACATTTTATTCGGCAGCTTTTTTGTTTACACTACCAATTTGATATACGAAAAAATTATATTATTATTCACATTAACCGCTAAGTCGATGCTTATAACTACCAAAAAAACGTATGAAAACAAAATTTCACTCGCATTCAACACACCATGATGACATCATTACACAGCAGTGAATATCTGAATAATGCGATATTAATGTTTAACACATTATATTATACATCTTTAGTGACATAGAAACTTAGTTAAACTAAATCTCTACTAACATAGAAACTTAGTTATTAATCGTGTCATATGAGAAATTCCACTAACAGAATTTTTTTTGCCATCATCATGACTGATATGGAATCAGTGTTGATATTTCTTTTTCTATTTTAACCGAATGTATGAGGTTTTTGATTATCTTGCGATTTGTAAATGTAATAAAAAATACTTGTATGTAAAATTTGGATGTATTCTTCCAAAATGATGATCTATCTAAATCAAACTAAACAAATTATTTATATGAATCAATCTAACTAATCTAAGCGAGTCGATGCTCGATGGATGTATAGCTCATTCAGAGACAGTTTTTAGAATCTTCCTATATCAGACACTAATCCATTATTTAAAAAAAAAAAACAAAATTACTATGTCTAATATCCGGAAGTTAAATAAATATGTCAGGCAATGGATCGTGCAAATTGATCGCTTCATTCCGGCGGCCGGTCACGCTACGGCGCGCCAGTTTGTGCAAAACGCGCGGTAAGTGCTTCCGATAGTGGTGTGAGAAAAAATAGATTTAAACTTTATTTATAACTAGCTTTCCACCCGCAGCTTCACCCACGCAGTCAAAAAAAAACCAGCATAGTTCCTGTTCCCGTGGGATTTCCGGGATAAAACCTATCCTATTTCCCGGGGTAAAAAAAAGCCTATATGTCCTTTCTCGGGTATCAAAATATCTCCATACCAAATTTGATGCAAATTGGTTCAGTAGTTTAGGCGTGATTGAGTAACAGACAGACAGACAGAGTTACTTTCGCATTTATAATATTAGTATGGATAATATATGTGCACTTTTCTGACTGAGAGAATGAGATTGATAGAATAGGGAGTGCACTATTGTGCCTATACATATGTCCTATATCATCAATCAGGTTAGCAAATCGTGACTGATTTTGACAGTCGTGATCATATTCGGTTAGAAGAACAGTAAAGTCTTTCTATTTTCAAGAACCTTATAAGATGGAAAAGCTGTTTCTTATTCTTGTAAATAAAAGATTTGCACGCTTTTGAAAAGTGATTAGTTTACCTCGTATTCAATGTAACGTAGAGAGATAGAGATAAAGTAGATTTCCTAGAAGTAGAATAAATTACAAGCATAATTCTAGACGCGAAATACTTCAAACCTATTAAATAACATGAATTAACACTACTTATAGATGTTTAGTGTCGAGTAAAAAGGAGTACATGCCACGGCCCAAGACGCGCTCCGCTTATTAGCATACTAAACAATAAAACCCCAGTGTATTGCACAGCTTCATTAGCAATTTTATTATTTAATCGCCAACACCACTATGATATAACATCACATGTAACAAACGAATTAAAAGATGTCAAGTGAAATCCAATTTGCCGAGGCGTAACAACGCGCACGCGATTTGCAGGAAATAAAGTTCATTTCGATTGAGGAAACTATTAAATTTTAGCGCGACGACATCGCGACCGGACTTATATATTTATGGCCATATTTCCTAAAAGAAATGCAATTTGTTAATTCCTGTTAACAGCTTACTATGATTACACCTTGTCAATTGATTCTAATGGCTGCAGACCTTTTCAGATATATTAATACGATGGTATACTGTTTCTATGTATGATTGAATAGGCAGTTTTTTTTAATGGGTTCATTATCACATGCGAGAGCATTGCGTACCAATGCTGTTTTCGAGCAACAAAAAAATGTAATTACAGTTCAAATGTGAATTAAAAAGTTCTCGCAATTCTTTCGGTTATCATCCCATTACCAAAGCTGGACACTCTTTACACCTTCTTAAAACAAATCTACACAAAGCCACGCTTACTGCTTCGTACCTTAAACCAATGCCTACGACTCTCGCTTAAAACATTTAAAACGCGACAAATGAGTTCAACAATCCGCAACCATTCATATCAATAAAACACACCAATTACCATTGCATTTATCGAAATTATGACATTCCTATAATTATGCGAATGCTCACGCAATGATGCGGCGTTTCACATAATGCCATAATATTATTATGCACGTAACCGTCAAACATTATGTCATTTCACGTATGAGCGTAAACTTTTACGCGTAATTGCGAAGTCATTATCAATATTGCTTGATCATTCGACAAGCTCTACTTGGAATTTATTATTTTTAATACACTTTTATTAGATTCACCTACGTACGTTCGAGTCGATTTTGAACGACTTTAAACGGACAGTTTAAATTCAAACTTTGTACACTTATCCAGGATCGGTGATAATACAATAATTTGATGAATTTAAGCGTGTTTTTTAGTTTCTTTAACTATATTGATTATGATGATCATATCATTTATCAATCAATCTATGATGAGGAATTTTCTCAATGTCTATTTTTAATACTGACACGAAAAGGCAATTACATCCCTATGGATATGGCGACAGAGAAAGCGACTTTGTTTTATACTATGTAGTAAATGAAAACTCAATTTTCAAGTTTCAGTAAATAAAATAGAGAGATTCCTTTCAGAGCTTTATCTTTGTTCCCAATACAAGTTTGTGACGTCATAACTATATCTTATTAGCTATTATATTACGCTAGTCTATTATGATTTAATTAAACAGGTTGATTGCACGAATCAAAACAATTATCGTGTGCATTCATGAATGTATGTATTATACAATTCATTAATTAAATAATACCGTATTTTATAGAGATTACCGTTAAGTATTTGTCATATGAGTTACGCGTATAATGACAGTTATTTGATTGGAATTAATCGAACATGAAGGAATTAGGGCGCGTTCCCACTATGTCGTAACGACTAATTTATCGTTCGACGACTGTCGTCTCTACCTGTTCCCATTATAACGATTGTTTGTCGTCAACATTTTTTATCGTTTAGCGACTGTCGTATCTAGCTGTTCCCATTGGATCGCGACCACATTTTATCGTTTCCTGGGAGTCGCTTTGTCATTTACACATCATCAGCAAGCTACAAATCTAGTCGCCTCTGCGTTTGCTTGGTGATTACTAGTGCGTTTACTCTCCTGAGTTCAATGGACGTTATAGAGTTGCCGTCCACGATTTTTTATCGTTTTACGACTGTCGTGCTTGCCGTTCCCACTGTCACGACAAAGTGTCGTCACTGCAAAAACTGTCGTAGACGACAGTAAATTGTGTCGTTCTAAATGTGAACACCTCCATTTAAACATATAAGCCACGACACTTAAAACTACACGATTATCTGTCGTCACGACACGGTGGGAACGCGCCCTTAGGAAACATAGACGAGTTACGTCAGAACAATTAAAGATTAAGTTACATTTCCTAACAAATATTACATCTTTTTCTACATTTCCAGAAAAGTAATCAACCGCCCATAGCTTTTCTTCATTGCCACAAGTTGTTTTTATTAGAACCACAATACGAATGTTTTAATATGACCACAACGCATTATAAGTTTTTTTTTCGCATAATGAGAAAACGCTCATCAGTATTTAAGCGTAACATATTCAGATAAATATCAAGTGGTTCTTGATCCGACCGGTACTTAATTTTAATAAATATACTGGAATACAATATCACTACATAGGATAAAACAAAGTCGCTTTCCGCTGTCTGTAGACTACAGGCCCGTGTTGAAAAAATTATGGGTCATTTGACCCGCCAGGTGACCTATCTAGAACGATATAAGAGCATAAAATAATAAGATTCAGCACTATGACGTCACTTGTAAGCTGTCCACCTGAGTGCAGATGAGAATTCGAAGGTTCAGGTAGAGATTTTCTCCCCTTGTCTCCATGATTTTTGTACGGCGTTGCGGAATAATTGATTAAAAGTAGTATAGAAATAGTATGCCACAGATGCCGTACAAAATCAAATGACCAAATTTACCCCGGCAACTGTCGAAAAATAAAAATAAATTCCGACTTTGTGGACCACCATTTTTGTACGGCATCTGTGTCATACTATTTCTATACTGCTTTTAAGCCATTATTTCGCAACGCCGTACAAAAATCATGGAGACAAGGAGAGAAAATCTCTACCTGAACCTTCGAATTCTCATCTGCACTCAGGTGGACAGCTTATGAGTGCCGCCATAGTGCTGAATCTTATTATTTTATGCTCTTATATCATTCTAGATAGGTCAGGTGGTGGGTCAAATGACCCATAATTTTTTCAACATGGGCCTGTAGTCTACTGTCCCTATATTATATGCGTAGATATGCGTAATAAATATTTCGGGACAATTTTCACACACGGCACGATCTGATCCCATACTAAGCTTCCGCTTGTGTTATGGAAACCACATGGTTGATAAACATACATATTATAATAATTTTAAATAAATACTTATATAGATAATGAACACCCAGACACAGAGCAAACATCTATGTTCATCACACAAATATTTGCCCCGGGTGCGGGAATCGAACCCACGACCAGTGGCTTGGAAGGCAGGGTCACTACCAACCAAGCCAACCGGCCAGTCAAAAAAACTACGCAACAGACTTTGATGCGTGTTTTTTTAATAGATAGTCATTCAAGAAGATTTATATTTATATAACATGCATAACTAACTGCAACCGTGCGAAGGAAGGGCGGGTCGCCGATCATGACATAAAATCGCTCCTTTGCTTCGTGGAAAAAAAACAACCAAACAAACACATATTCGCATATAATCTTAATATATATAAATCTCGTGTCATAATGTTTGTCCTCAATGGACTCCTAAACCACTTAACCGATTATAATAAAATTCGCACACCATGTGCAGTTCGATCCAACTTGAGAGATAGGATAGTTTTTATGAAAAAAAAATGAAAACATGTACCACGGGCGAAGCCGGGGCGAAACGCTAGTAAGGCTATAAGTATTATCTCGAACAAAACCATATCTTTCCAGAAACTACTACCACTATTCGCCCTACTATCCTGCTCAATGGCCCAGTACGGAGGCTACGGTCTCGAAAGCTACGAGGACTACCACAAGCCACTGGTTCACCACGCGTTGGACGAACACAATGACGAATATGATGTGGATTATCATGTAAGTAGTTCTATATTATAAATGGTAATTAATTAGTACTTGTGAAGTGAGGAAAATTTTTAAACAACCAAAAAAAACGAAAACGAGGCGGGATTCAAATCCGCATCTAGCCTAAGGAAATATGCATAACAAAAAATTTTACTTTCATTCAAATTGCACTGTACAAATTAAAAACTAACATACAATGGATACGAAGATATACAAAACTAAAGAAATGTTTTCTGTTAATTCTCAGAATGAATATAGGAAAGAATAATAGGTAGGTAGTGCAAAACAAGCTAAAGCGTATGGCCGTGTTGTGAATCCTAAAGGTTTTTTAAATTCCTATTTATCATTTTTTTTAATAACCAGACAATTCTAACATGCGATATTCACGACAGATTATAAATAATAATTATGAGAAGTAACAGCAGTATAAACAGGATCATCACATAACAAAATATTGTATAATACTGATACAAGTTATTGATTGAAGGTGATTTTTTTGCTGGTTTCTTTTTGGCAATACTGTTTTTGATAGATCACGCGTGAATCGTGTCTTGTGTATTTATCAAACTTGTTCAGTTTGGTCTATAATTTAAGCATGAATCGACTTACGAACGAACAACGCTTGCAAATTATTGAATTTTACTATCAAAATGCATGCTCGGTTAAGAGAGTGTGAAGTCGGTTAAGAAGTGCGCGATGCACTTCTTCGATTGGCGATTTTTTTTTGCCCAAAATGGAAGAATTGGACATGCCTCACATGTGGTTTCAAAAAGACGGTGCCACATGACACACGGCACGCGAAGCAATAGCCCAATTGAGAGCCGCCTTCGGCGAACAGTTTATCTCACGTTTTGGGCCCGTCGATTGGCCGCCTAGATCGTGTGATCTAACGCCTTTGGACTATTTCTTATGCCTACAGGGATAAACCAGCAACGATTGACGCACTGGGAGCCAATATTGAAGCATTTATTCGTGATATACCGGCCGATATGTTGTAGTAGAGAGTGTGCCGAAATTGGGCCTTGCGAATGGGCCATCTAAACCGGAGCCGCGGCCAGCATTTGCATGAAATCATCTTCAAACATTAAATTATATTGATCGTTCTATCGATTCCATTATAGATTACAACAAATTTTTCAAATTTTTTGTGTTTTTTTTGAAAATCAAATCCTAACCTCTTAAAAAATCACCCGTTAGTACTATTAACAGCATTAATAAATAGCACTCACATGAGTAGTAAATACAATATATAACAATTACAGGCACACCCAAAATACTCGTTCGACTACTCAGTAAAGGACCCTCACACTGGCGACGAAAAGGAACATTGGGAGACTAGAGATGGTGACAAAGTTAAAGGTAAAATTATCTTTATCCTATAAAAAACATTTCAACAACCATTCAAATAATTCTTCCTAAATGTATTTGCAATTATAGAAATACCAATTCGACCTATAAATAAATATTTGCATTATATACCTTCAGTATCATTTAAAAAATATAAAAAAATTACGTCAATCCGACCTTATTACAAGTTCATCAAGGATTTTATTCTTACCCACAATTTATATTCCACTTATACTATCTTCCCATTTAACCCCAAATATTTAAGTACGTTTTATACAACTATTACCAAAACCCACAGGTTCCTACACCCTTATGGAAACGGACGGCACGAAGCGCATAGTAGAATACGAAGCAGATGACAAAAACGGTTTCAACGCTGTCGTCCACAGAATTGGCCATCCCAAACAAGAGATAGAACACGAAGAATTTAACGTAGCCAAACCAGTATACGAACCACAATATCAGGAAGAATTTCAACAGCACTATGAAAGCGGATTCGTTCCTATGACTGGTTATGATCATAGACATTAAATTGGTTATCTTTGGTACTAGAATAGGGGGATACTGACATGAAAAAGAATTAGGGTAAGCTACACATCACTCATGTGGAATTTAGGCACTTAATTTCTTCATGTAGGTAGTATGAGTGCATTGAATTGCTTTTTCTTTAAGTAGTGTACTTTGCTTAGCGATAAAACTATTGAATTCGTTAACCTTTGTCTTGACTTTGGCGATTTTAAATGACATATTATTGAAGTGAAAACTTCTTTAGCGGCGTTGGGTATAAAATCTTAAACTCGCGTCAGGACACGTGACCTGATCGAAAAAGCGTAAGACGGATGGATATCAAACAAGCTCAACGTTAATAATCAAGTTTTCACTTCTGCCGGCACTCCCCCAGTGCAACCCGTCTTTTTTTTGTTATATTAGTTAATGGATATTTTTGTTGGTCAAACGCCCTGAGACCTCTCTAAATACTTATAGCAGTTAGGTCACTTAGAGAGGTTTGCAGGTACGTTAATTTTAATATTTTACACCTTTTTACTAGAAATCTCTACTAGAAATACTAGAAAGAATAGTCTTACTAGAAATTTCGATCATCTCTGAGCCTTGTTCACAAATAGACCATAACACTTCATATTTTGCTCCCGATTCAGAATAAACTACATGTTGGAAAAAATATCCATACAATTTATACAGTGTATTTAGATTTTTAAAAAGTTTTAGAGGTCACTTACGTTACTACAGAATATGTCCTATATGCACATACTAACCAGGGCAAATATTCATGTCTGTCAAACAATCCCATTCTAGAATATTCTAGTATCAAAGAACATAAAAGATCTTTTGTATCACCATCGTACTTCCGCGTCATTTGAACTGGGCCACAGAAACCCATAATGGCTTAAGATATAACTGATTACTTATATTACAAACAGTATTATTTACGGTATTTGATCGATAATACTTATATCAATGTCTTGAACATGTTATATATTATAGAATATATATATTTAGTCGTTTTACAGAACTTCCGAACGAATAATTGTAATTCTTACAAGCAAAATACTCTTTTGATAAAAACTAACAATAAAATTAAGAAAAAATGAATTCTTTATATATTTTAGGCAAGGGCCTATTACAGTGTCAACTAACTTTACAGAGATAGTAAATACATCAGCTGTCTCTTTCTTTTGTTTTGCATGACATGAGATAGCATTATGTTTATTTTCTGAGTAAAAGATTTAGAACGTTGGGAAATAGGACAGAAAATTAGATTTGTTAGTTTTTTATCAAATGAGTATGCTATCGTATGATACTCCTACAGTCATCTGGAATAATCAACCTTAAATTGATAATATAAAGTCGAAATTGGCTTGAATGATCAATCTTGAAAAATTACCATAAACATTATAAGCAGAATAGTTGTTTGCACTAAAAATAAGAACATTTTTATATATTTTTATGCTTATTGTTATTGTTAATGAACGTCGTTATGATATTCGACATTAAAATTGTTATATTACTTTATAAATATTGCTTTAAGTTTTCAAAAAATGGAAAAAAATGCAAAAAAATTGGCCTATACCATTGGTAAAAATATATAATATCGTTATATAATTTTAATTCTTTTGGTTGAATAAGTTTTATGAATTCTTTATAAGACAAAAAAAATGAACGAGTAGACTCTTGTAAAATGAGTATTTCTTGTTACGCTATTTATTTGTGATTTTTGTATTCCCTTGAATTGATGAGACTGTAATTCGTAGATAATAAGTATTGTACAAAAATCTTGTAATAAACTTTTTTTTTTTATTGTTTATTTGTTTTTTATTTAAACACCTCTTCCAGATTTCATTAATTAAAATATGTAATACTAGCTGTGCTCAGCGGTTTCACCCGCATGGCTCCGCTTCTGTTGATCTTAGCGTGATGATATACATAATATAGCCTATAACCTTCCTCGATAAATGGGCTATTCAACATCGAAATAATTATTCAAATCGGACCAGTAGTTCCCGAGATTAGCGCGTTCAAACAAACTTATCAGCTTTGTAATATTAGTATAGATGAATATACAATACAATACAATACAAGAAGCACCCACCTCTGCGCGAGCGCAAGCTTCAATCTATCGTTTTCATACCGCAGCTGCTCAGCCGTGTCGGGCGGTGCGGGTTCGGTTCCCGCGGACGAACTTAGCGGACCGCGGGCAGCTCGACCCACTGTCGCGTAACCGCCCTGCATTGGGGTAGTGACGAAAAATTACAAAAAATTTTTTAAAAAAAATTTTTTTGAAGTGAAAACTTCTTTAGCGGCGTTGGGTATAAAATCTTAAACTCGCGTCAGGACACGTGACCTGATCGAAAAAGCGTAAGACGGATACCATTCCAAAATATCAAACATGCTCAACGTTAATAATCAAGTTTTCACTTCTGCCGGCACTCCCCCAGTGCAACCCGTCTTTTTTTTCACTATGAAAAGTCCACTTTGGTCGGTTACACTGTGGTGGTGAATATTTTTTTTTCTTTTACTATGTAGGGCTTCTTGTGTACTTGTAGATATTGAAAAATTGAAAAACAATTTTTTTTTTTCACTATGAAAAGTCCACTTTGGTCGGTTACACTGTGGTGATGAATATTTTTTATTCCTTCACTATGTTAGGCTTCTTGTGTACTTGTAGATATTGAAAAATTGAAAAACAATATTTTTTCCACTATGTTAGGCCACTTGTGTGTTATTATAGGTGAATATTTTTTTTCTTCACTAAATAGGTGCACTTGTTACTGTTACACAATTAAGGTGATAAAAACAGTATTTTTCACTAGAAACTGTCTTTATAGTAAAGTCAATAACGTTTTTATCACCAAAGTGCACTGTATGGAGCTAAAAGAACACGTTTTTCCAATAATTCACTATTATGACACTATTTTTGAACGGACAATATTCTCAAACTCAATATAAACTGTTTTTGCACCAAAAGTCACTAATTCAATTTATTATAATAAGCCGCTAAATACTGCTATATTAATAATTAAAATTATCACTATAAAAATTCTAAACTTGAGTTGTAAGTAATGTTAACTAGACATTCGTGTATAAAATGATTAAATAATGTGTGTCGTATTGTTATCTACAGATAAGTCTACGATAAGATATCTTGTACGCTAATTGTAAAATGATGATTCAACCATTTGTAGTTAGTTTTATTTACCTCGAAAAATAAGTATCCGTGTATTTATATATTATTTATTGAGAAAATTAATATTTTGAATACCTGAATAGTAGAGGAGACTGAATGCGCCCGCTGATGTACATTCATTTCGTCGTTTTCTGTTTTTGGCTGCAACAAAATCATATAATTTACATTTTACTCGCACATTCCTGATTTTTTTAGAAAATATGAATAATATAATAAAAAAATACGATCACGAGGCGGGATTCGAACCAGGCTCGTGATCATCATAACATATGGCGTAGGGTGTCACTTAGACACATAAAACCGAAAGAGTAGAAGAAATTTAATTACCCATTTACGGGTGATCGGCACAGAATCCAAACCAGCTTCGTATTATATTTTTTCTTCTATTCTTAAAATTGCATTCTGCACACGCACAATTCCCGTATCGAAGGGTGCAAGCGCTGTGCAGAGGGCACTCTTACACCCGACCACATAGCACGCACACTGTTCTCGTCCACCTCCCTCGCCTGTGCGTGCGAAAGCTGCGCAGGCGGCTGTACACCTGTCTCCACATTACACACACTGCTGCGCGGACGGCATACTTACACCCGACCGCGCATTGCGCGTACTGTATCTAAGCAAGTTCCATACCTGTGCAGGCGAAAGCTGTGCAGGCGGCCCCCGCAGCACGCGCTGCTAACAACGGTGACGCGATGTACCCCCAACCACGCAGTATGCATGCTGCACACGAACAATTCCTATATCTACGCGTGCGAGCGCTGCGCGGGAGGCATACTTACACCCGACCACCCAATATGCATACCCCACTGATACAACTCTCTCACCTGTGCGGGCGAAAGCTGTGCGGGAGGCTCATTCCCCGCAACGCATGCTGCTAGCTGCAACGCGCTGTACACCTGTCCGCACAATACACACACTACAACCCACCAAGTCCCTTACCTGCGCGGCGAGCGCTGCGCGGCCGGCATACATACACCCGACCATGCATTGTGCTTGCTGTATCTAAGGTAGTTACATACCTGTACAGGCGAAAGCTGTGCGGGCGGCTCATCCCCCGCAACGCACGCTGCTAGCAGCGACGCGCTGTACACCTGTACGCACAATACGCATGCGGCACAACTACCATTCCCATATCTACGGGTGCGAACACTGCGCGGCCGGCAAACATACACCACACCGCGCAGTGTGCGTGCTATTCCCCTGCAAATCTCTCACCTGTGCAGGTGAAAGCTGTGCGGGCGGCTCATCCCCCGCAGCACGTGCTGCTAACAGCGGCGACGCAGTAGCGGACGCTACGGGCGTGGCCGCACCGGAACCGTTGGCCGGTTTACCGCATTGCGCAGCTTGTATCGCTTCTTTCACCTCTTGGAACTTTTCGATGAACTGCAAACACGACATATATGTATTATTACTATCGCGCATATATGTATTATCAAGTATCAAACAAACATTATTACAAACCTTTGAGTTTACAATATTATGAGTAGGAAAGTAAAATTCAACTGGCTAATAAAATAAAAGCAGTAAAATAAAATAAAAAGGTATATAAATACATTTTTTACCTATTCTACGTTACATTCTACGTTATGAGGGGAAAAATTAACTCAACTTGATATGTATACATATTAGAATTTTTATTACAATAAAATATAACAGAAAACGAGGTAACCCAAGTACCCTCGTTTCTATGTCAAGATTGTTCTAAGATAAAAACATGTTGAACATTTAAGGTTGTCAACAATACTGCACAATACAATAATCGATTTTACGTCTGTTATGAATTGTGAACAATATTAACAAAAGATTGTCCCACGCTTTGTCCCAAATAGCAAGTATAGCCAAAGTTATTTCCTCTTTATACAAATTTTCCCACCCTCAATTATTTATTTGGCAAACACTACATACCATTTTAAATAGTTATAGTCATTTGTTACAGTGCTTATTTTCATTCGATTCGATTTATTTATTTATCTATTTCAGAAGTAATTAACAGGTTTTAGCCTAAAACTTCGTATACAGATCATCTTTTTCTGTGATGACGGAGAAACAGTCATCTTTTTTTCACTCCATTTTTTATGGTTGAAACGGATGGTCTTTTTTTCCTCGGCCACGTTTTAAATAGATTTAAAATATTTCATCCTTTAAAGTCAATTTTGACCGGACAGATTTAATTCAATTTTTTTTTACACTTACCCCTTGATAAGTCAGTGATAATACCATAATTAAATGAGGTTTTCTTATTAACCTGAATAAGAAAAAAAATATTACTTTTTTTTTATTTAGGCGCGATGAGAGTATAATTTCAAGACCGCGGCATGGCAATACCGTCACCTCATGTTATAAGGCACCGATTTTGGTACCATAAAATCTTGGCAAAGAAGTTTCACTTCTGACACGTGTGCTCGGCAGACACGCTTTTTTTAATATATGTTTTTTTATCTATTCTCCATACCTTCCCCAACTCCGCCTCTGACGCGAAACCCAGCCCGTACACGGTGTTCGCTCGTACGTCGCTCCACTGTCCGAACTTTTGCGACGTCTTCGTGAACGTCATGTTCGCTGTTATCGTGCTGTTTATTACCGCCTGGAATGGTGATTAGAGTGTTTTAATGTGTGCGTCAAGTTAATAAAGTATTAATATTTAATACATAATAACATAGTGGTTAATTGTAATTTATGCATTTAATTGCATTATTCATTTAACCCACCTATGTTAACAATATGGGTGGATACTTTTGCCTATGTCAAGAAATTTATTTCACTACGACGAAGTTTCTGTAAATATTACTGATACTGACGCAAATAAATACGATCGGATGTGTCCTAATTTTAATATATAATTACTAGCTTAGGTAAAAAAACAGACGTGAAATTTTTCCACATTAGATCTCCTCATTATTCCCTTCTTTATTTTAACGAAAACACTGTGAAGTACCAACGTGTACTCATATCGACCTACTTATATCAGAAACCTAATTCGCAAAACAAACGAAGAATAATTTACTTTTTATTTTGTCATAGAATTGATACTTGTTGCTAATTACAAGTTATATTATTAAAATTTTAATTATTTTTTAACAAAAAACTTCAAATTCTCAGAACTAGTCAAAATTTAAATAAAACCAACTGGATAATGGACCATTTTCATATAGAAAATAATCATAAAAATCTGATGAGTCAATCGAACATTCTGAGGTAACAAATCCAAATAAAAATACAGTCAAATTGAGAACCTTTTATTTCAGTCAATTCAAAAACAAATAACGCGTAACCCAAAAAAGTTCTCCTCCCTAAATCTCAAAATACCCTTCAACTTTATCGGTCAATTAAGGAAAGCTGGCATGTTCACAGTACTCACACTTATGCAATTTCACTTACAGTATGTTCAAAAATAAATGCGACTCTAGTTTCATTTTAGACTTGAATTGTAAAATGGTGCGTTGTAGATAAATATATGCAAATATCATTATGAAAGCTCTCATAATTTACCTGTAAAATTATAATTTAAAAGTAAATCAATTGATGAACTTAATTATTTATTCTAATAATAATCAATTGGATAAAAGTATTAATAATCATTCAATTATCAAATAATAATTAAATTTCAGGTCATAAAAACAATACAAATAACACGTGTACGCTCACTCCCAACACACGGATGGTTGTTTTGATAATGATTTAAATAACGGACGTCTTCTGCAGTTGCGGAGCAGTCTTGTCCTGACTTTGGTCGAGTAAAGATATCTAAGAAATATTATATTTGTAGTAAGTACGTAATACCTACCAATACGCGCTAACAAATATGTGTTACCTACATGTTTATTGTATAATTTTCACACTATTGGTTTTCTCAAACTCAAACATTTATACAATTAGACTTCTTCTAGAAGCATTTTTGAATCGTCATAACAGTTTAACATTTACCACCAATTCAGAAAGCAGTATCTATAGAGAAGAAGAAGAATCTATTTAATCATAATCGTAATCTTCTACTTCACTGAAACTTTCATCGCTCGAAGAACTCGCCGTCGGAATTTCTTAATGTTATTATAAATGAGTCAGTGTAATTATCTACTTTTGGTTCTAATTGAATATATTTTTCCTCATGTTCTCGCGTCTTTCTCCCAACGTCACTAAACATATCCAGACTAATAGCATTTGCTTCCTTTCTAAATAATTCTTCCACAGCTTTCAAGTTAAAGTTCACATTTTGTGATGCTACTTTCCCTTTAATTATGCCCCATAGTAACTCTATTGGGTTGAGTTCAGAATGGTGGAAGGCGCAATACACTATGTCCATGATCTTTGAGGATTGCATCAAGTAAAAATTGTGTATAGTTTGGCTTATTTTTTTTAATAATGTCATAAAGAATAGGTATTGTGTTTCTTTCTGGATATGGTATATTATGTTTGTCCAACCAAGCTAACATGTCATTTTTTCTTGAATTCGATGTGGGCACTTCATACGACGTTGTGGTATGACGCATTATCGAGTACTAAAACTGACTGAGGTGGTAAATTTGGAAGAAGTTTTTCTATGAAATAAAATATTATCTATGCTTAGGAATGCTTTTCCCTTATGCCCGAGATCCAAGAAGCTAGTTTTTTATGCTATGATAGCAAGCTAGTGTCAGTCAGCTAGCAAGCTTCTGGCTTCGTGTAGACAAAACTAGATTCGTTTCTAAGCTAGAAAACTAGTTAGCTAGTTGACAAGCCAGGACAGTTTCAATAGGATGGAGTCAGGGAGCTATAATAGTTAATTTTACCGGCCAGGAAGCTGTAACAGGTGCTTTAACAGGTCAGGGAGCTTTTACAGGTGCTTTCACAGGTCAGGGAGCTTTTACAGGTGCTTTAACAGGTCAGGGAGCTTTAATGGATGTTTTATCAGGTCAGGGAGCTATAACAGATGACTTAACAGGTCAGGGAGTTATAACAGATGCTTCTACCGGTCAGGGAGCTATAACAGGTGCTTAAACGTGTCAGGGAGCTTTTACAGGCGCTTTTACAGTTCAGGGAGCTGCTACAGGTGCTTTGACAGGTTAGGGAGCTTTTACAGATGCTTTAACAGGTCAGGGAGCTGAATCAGATATATTAACAGGTCAGGGAGCTTTAACAGGTGCTTAAACAGGTCAGGGAACTTTTACAGGTGCTTTAACAGGTCAGGGAGCTTTTGCAGGTGCTTTTACAGGTCAGGGAGCTATAATAGTTACTTTTACCGGTCAGGAAGCTGTAACAGGTGATTTAACAGGTCAGGGAGCTTTTACAGGTGCTTGAACAGGTCAGGGATATTTAACAGGTGCTTTTACAGGACAGGGAGCTGCTACAGGTGCTTTAACAGGTCAGGGATATTTAACAGGTGCTTTTACAGGACAGGGAGCTGCTACAGATGTTTTATCAGGTCAGGGAGCTATAATAGTTACTTTTACCGGTCAGGAAGCTGTAACAGGTGCTTTAACAGGTCAGAGAGCTTTAACAGGTGCTTTAACAGGTCAGGGAGCTTTAACAGGTGCTTCAACAGGTCAGGGAGCTTTAACAGGACAGGGAGCTGAAACAGATAAATTAACAGATCAGGGAGCTTTAACAGGTGCTTTAACAGGTCAGGGAGCTTTTACAAGTGCTTTCACAGGGCAGGGAGCTTTGACAGGTGCTTTAACAGGTCAGGGAGCTTTAACAGGTGCTTAAACAGGTAAGAGAGCTTTAATAAATGTTTTATCAAGTCAGGGAGCTATAACAGATGACTTAACAGGTCAGGGAGTTATAACAGATGCTTATACCGGTCAGGGAGCTATAACAGGTGCTTAAACGTGTTATCAGGTCAGGGAGCTATAATAGTTACTTTTACCGGTCAGGAAGCTGTAACAGGTGCTTTAACAGGTCAGGGAGCTTTAACAGGTGCTTTAACAGGTCAGGGAGCTTTTACAGGTGCTTTTACAGGACAGGGAGCTGCTACAGGTGCTTTAACAGGTCAGGGAGCTGAAACAGATATATTAACAGGTCAGGGAGCTTTAACAGGTGCTTTAACGAGTCAGGGAGCTTTTACAGGTGCTTGAGTAGTTACTTTATCTTTTTTATTTACTATTTTTTAGGCGAATAGCCACCCCAACCACTGATTTTACTATCTTAGCTTATGTACTGTGTTTATGTGACCGATGAAGCTAGTTTTCAGTAATTGATGAGAGCGTTTAGCATATGTGGTGCAAGTTGACGCCTTTGCTGTTATTTACCAATGATTCCGGTTAGGTTTTCATCCGGATCCACGAAGAACACGAGCCGGAGAAACGCTTGGGATAGTTAGCCATCTGTGGCATCCTCAGGAGGTACATCTATATCATCACGGGAATATCATAATGTGGGTCCGGATCAGGAGTCTACTTTGGCGCATGAACCCAGCGCGTTTGTTGGTTACAAAGGTAGTATAAAAACACGAGGAGGTAGTAAATTAAAGTAGTAAATTAAAAAGTAGTTGTAAATTAAAAAGTATTGTCTTATACAAAGTAAAAATGGACCAGAAATTCTTACTCATGAATGATAATG
>CAJQZN010037537.1:0-17328 GCA_907164685.1 Colias eurytheme | reverse complement strand
ATAATTTCTAATTTGAATGTTGTACGCCAATTTAACATTTTTTTAAATACTTTATACCACACAATTATACCTTTTTGTAATTTGTATGAGATGTAGAAGTTTTTAAAATAAAGTTTCACAGGGTCACCATACATTTTTTTTACACCAGCTTTGTTCAAACTTCAGTCCGTAAATTTTTAAAACGTAAAATTTTACCTATTTTTTGGTCTAATTTTGTTGTTGTTGTTAATTATGCTTGAGTATCATTTTAATTAGGAAGACTTATGTATTCTCAACAACCTTGAACAAAAAAATAAGAATAAAATAAAAACAGAAATGGTAAAAGTTCATATTAAGCTTACGTGGATGATATTTTTATCAAATTTTGAAAATAAAGCATAAATCAAAAACTTTATGGCTTAGGACAATAAATTTTAGTATTTTTGTTCGATAATAAGTCCCTCTACTCCCCATAACCCGTTGGTCCACTACTTACGGGACACCCTGTATAATAATATTATTATTTTAAACAGGTTGTATACTCTCACCCACAACTTCAGTTCGCGCAAGGCTACAACAAAGAAGCCGGTGACACTGGCCTCGCCTTCAAAAACAAACACCCCAAATACACGGAGTACTTCTAAACGGGGAATAGATTGTTTATTGTGAATATGTAATAAAATAGTGACTGTTAATGTTGTTTCATTTCTCTAACATCTATATTGTATTATATAAAAATGAATCGCAAAATGTATTGATAAGCGCATAACTCGAGAACGGCTGACTCTATTTCGTTATTTTTTTTTATAATATATATGGAGAGAATACGTAAACATGTATTTACGAGCGTCGAGCGAAGCCGGGGCGGATTGCTAGTATAGAATAAAATTAAATGACCCGAATGTTCTGCTAAGATACTCTTAACGATACGCATGATTTTAGGAGATATAAAAATAAATAGAGACCTAAATATATGTACACAAAATGCCTTTTCATTTCTAAATTATTATATGAATAGGCGTTAAATCCAAAACGACAAAAATTAATGCAACCATGCTTATCCTTTATTGCTTGCAGCGAGTATATCGGCATAAGTATTTAGGGTTTTACCAGCATTGCTCCGCTGTTGTTGGTCTGAACATGATTTTCGGGTCCTCCTGACACAGGTTTTATCTTAAACTTACTAGGAGGGCCCTACTACTCCAAATTGTGTAAAATTTAGAAACGAAATAAACTATTTTTATTTTTTTTTATTATAGCCTTAAGCATAAGTTAAGTATATTATAGGCTTATGCATAAGCCTTCCCCGATAAATGGGCTATCTAAAACTGAAAGAATTTTTCAAATCGGACCAATAATTCCTGAGATTAGCGCGTTCAAACAAACACACTCTTCAGCTTTTTAATATTTGTACAGATTGCATGCAGCGAGTATAATATATTAGTTATTTTAGTAGATTGAGTGGATAAAAAATCAATACTTTTTTGACCAGCTCTTCGCATAACTACGTACGACTCTGAAAGTTTTGTTAGTGGGGCACTCTAGTGTTATTATTGAAGACAATGAAAACTAAATAACTCTACCAAACCGTCACTTAAGGTCAGGTGAAACAGCGGCCAAATGTGTATCATTACTTGCTCTGTGAATTGTGATGTATATCTATAACGTGTTACGGTGCAATTAGAAGTTAGAACAAACGCACATAGAGCTAGAGTAAGAGCATTCTTTCGTGATCTTTTAGTAATAATAATAATAATAAAAGGCAGACGCCATAGTTCCTATAGACCCAGTAACCTGTCAACATAGCACCCCTTTCCATAGTCCAGTTATTTATTTCCATTTTTCTGTAATAGTCCTACATCGGCCGCGGACTGCCCAGGGCTGTATCTCTATATAGTGCAGTCATGGGCAGGCTGCGGCTGATGCCCCATAACACATTAAAACTCTCAAAAGGGCCTCTGCGTGTTGGATCCGTGTCCCCACGTAAGCCTTCCAAAAGACCGGGTACCGTCCTTCTGGTGGTACCCGAGTATTATGATAATAATAATAACTCTGCGTGTTGGACCTGTGTCCCCACGTAAGCCTTCCAAAGGACCGGGTATCTTCCTTCTGGTGGTACCCGTGTATTATGGAGAGAGACATAATAATAAAAATCTTTTAGTGTGAACGAAAACTCGTATACAGTGTTGTTCAGTATTAGAACATTGCATAACATAGTTTCGAACGCACTAAGAACAACGAAAGAATGCTCTACGCCTGTTTACATAAAAGAATTAGATATTATGGTGGTGTTAGAATGAGCATTAGCTCGTTTGAAGTAAATGCACCGTAACACTATCATTTAATAATGTGTTTAAAATGTTTGCTTTTTTTAATTTCACATTTTTATATCATTGTGTTGATTATGTATGTTATTTTAAACGGAAGTTTCAGCCGAGGATAGAAAAATCGGCCCAAAATGAAGAAGGAAAAAGAAAAACACAAAATTGGTATATATTTATGGTATATATTTATTTCCATTTTCTACATTTGTAAAACGATTTTATATGCCAAAATAGCACCGACATCACCATGGATTTTCTTAGAACTATGCACTTATACAATTTTATGTGCGTAAACCTAAGTATACCATTAAAAACATATATGTATTTGCATATAAATTCACAATTCCTTTATAAATTACATTGTATTTACATTAGATTTAGGAATGTTTTAATGAAAATGCGAAAGCATAAGTACAAGATTTAAATCTATATAGTATTTATAAGATAATTAAGGTATGAAAAAATATGTATAAATTGTATGTTTAACAATATAAAAAATCAGGCAACGCAATAAGTACCTTTTTCTATACCTACATATATTTATTATATAATATGTCGACATTTCACGTATCAAATCTCCATAAAAATTACAATAATGGTATAAAAATAAAAAAACAAATACGCGATTAACAACCAATCGTAAAATATCAAAATACAATATAAAATATCATAGCAATTCATTGAGTTATAAGTCAATACAATAAAGTGCAAATAAATGTAAAAAGATTTATAGGTATACATATTTTCATTCTTTATATAAATAAAACGCGTACATTTACAAAGCATAGTTATACGTACGTACGGAACTTTTTTAGGACAGCTATTGCAATTAAAGTGGCTAGAATAGTTAAAAAAATATAGACGCGTTTTTAAAGTGAAACTTTTATTACATCGTCTCAAACTTTTTGGTCTGTGTAGCGCATGTCGCGTGTATCGCAGCCGACCGTCACGCGACATGCGCTACACAAAGCAGTGTTCGGAACCGTTCGAACAGTTTCACTTTTACCGTGGTTTCATAAAACCACACAACATTTTTTATTTTGGTAACATTACATGTTTCCTCTAATATCACAAAAAATGGCGTCGAAAATTGCGTCCTATGTTCAGTCACATAACAAAAATTGAAAAAAAAAACGTTCAAATGCAATTTTCCATACCAACCCCATTTATACAGCACACAAAACATAAAAACAGTATTATTTATATTACGGTATATGTATTTATAACAAAATAATGAAAAAAGAAAATCTCATGAAAATTTTATTTCTAGATCCCCCATTTATACAACATAAAAAAACATTTTTTATTGAACATGATAACATTTTTTTTATTATAAATCAAGTAAATAAGGCGAATCCAAAGCGCCGAGTCCCGCGGCCACACCCCCCTCATTCGCGTCCGCTAGTTTAGTTCTCAACATGTGGCCTACTTGACGGTTGCAATATATCTTATCTTTGTTCCTAGAGAAAAAAACACAAAAAAATTAACAAAACCCGATAAAATGACAAAAAATTACTAGAAATTCATGCAGAATTTGTTTTAGTGAATATAGAAACAAATGGATCTGATAGCATAAAAAATCATGATTTATTTTAGGAAAATGGAACATTGATAAAAATATAAAAAAGAGCGTGTATACACGTGTACACACGTGTCAGATGTGAAACTTTTTTGGCAAGATTCAAAGATACCAACATTGTCGCCTAACTCCATGACGTAGCGGTATTGCCATGGCGCGACCTTGAAATTTTAGTCTAAACGCGCCTAAAGAAGTTTTACTTCAAAAGGGTGAATAAAGAGAAGGTTTAATATCAATTGTCATTTTTTTTAAATATATAGCTGATAAGTACTTGAATAAAAAACTTCTCATTTATAAAGTAACAAAATATTTCCGACACAACTCATTAAAGTCGGCAGAACATAACAATTTCTAATTAAAAGTTTTTACATACCCAATGATGACGCCGAAAATGCCTAATTCTGACACCAAATCACTCAAGGGCGGCGGCACCGTTGCACCTGGACGTACTACGTAGCCAGATACCTGAAAAATAATGATAAAAAATCATAAGAAATTAAATATTTTTACGTATTTTAGCTCCGTTTTGTCTCCCCAATATGTACGAGAATTTCGGTTTTTGTTTGTATTCGAGAGTTTATATTTCTTAAATATAACATAAACAAAAAAATATAACTTACCAAAGGCGGTAATATTCTCTCCATAAGTATATACGCAGCCCTCTCTCTACTGTGCCTCATCCTTAACAACGCTTCCTTTACATCAGCTCCATACAAGTTGTTACCGCCACCTTCGCGTTGCGGTTTTAAGACGAACCTGAAATAAATATATGTACTTGTAAATAATGATATCGTATGTATAAGACGACATGCGTCATCTATGTATTAACACGTGTGATGTCATGTGTCACGTGTGATGTCATGTGTCACGTGTGATGTCACGTGTGTCATGTTCACGTGTGGAGTGTGATGTGGGACGAGCGTCATGTAACTCATCTATGTTATGTGTTGCTACAGTCACGTGTGAAGTCCTGTGACACGTCATACTCACTTATCAGCATCAGCGAGCGCCATTTCCACGGCCCTTTCCCCATTATCGTCGAAGTCCAGCGAGTACAGGCCTGTGAATATATCCCGCACACGTGACGTCATCGCACCCTCTGACATGAATGTTTCAAGCACGCCGGGCGCGGCGAGAGCTTGCTGCACCTTCTTAGTGCCGGCCAGTTGGTAGTGGATAGAGGGGCATTTTATCGCTCTGCGTGGAGATAATGTGGGGAAAAGATGTAATGTAAGAAAAAAACAGCATGTATGTCGAGCACAAGTGTCAGAAGTGAAACTTCTTTGGCAAGATTAAAAGATACAAAAATCGTCGTTATTATTAACAAGGTATGCTAAAAGAAAGAAATTTTCCATCCAATCTATACTAATATTACAAAGCTGAAGAGTTTGTTTGTTTGAACACGCTAATCTCAGGCACTACTGGTCCGATGTGTGAAATTATTTGGGTGTTAGATAGACCATTTATTGAAGAAGGATATAGGCTATACATATCATCACGCTAAGACCAACAGGAGCGGAGCAATGCGGGTAAAACCGCGGGGCACAGCTAGTAAATAAATAAATAACATACGAGGATCTTTCCACGCGCAGTCTGGCGTCCCACTCTTTAGTGGAAGGATACTGAGCAGGCTCATACCCCGACCTGTAGTACACTACGGCCACTGGTTGGCCATCTCTGAAATAATAATTATTTGTGTAAATCATTGCGTAAACAACTAGGCTGGGTTGCACCATGTTTCTTTAGCAATAAAAACTTTGTATTCAATCTTAATATATATAAATCCCGTGTCACAATGTTTGTCCTCAATGGACTCCTAAACCACTTAACCGATTATAATAAAATTCGCACACCATGTGCAGTTCCATCATACTTGAGAGATAGGATAGTTTAAACATGTAGGTACCACGGGCGAAACCGGGGCATAATAAGACGTAAAATTTACCGTAACATTCAAAAGGGAAAAGCCACAGACAACTGAAACACAGTTTATTAACTAGTTTGGTAGTCATTTATATATATTTGCACTCTAAGATTTTATGTCAATTGTCAATAAATATATTTCTTAATCATAATTTTAACACTAACTATACCTAACTATAACCGCTCGTGATTCACCGGTTAAAGCTATTGTTAACGTTAAATAACTGTCATAAGCGCTTGACTTGCGACTTTTATAGCTTATGCAAAAAAATAAATAAACTGGTGCAACACATAACGCAGTCACTGTAAAAGTCACGGTTACTGTTAAATTTGACATTAATCTTAACTATAACTAAAACATGGTGCAACCAAGCTTAGACTCGCGAAATTGTCCGAAAAAAAACAGCAAAACTGGTTGAATAGGCGGGTCCAGACCGAGCTTTTCAGATAACTTTCGCTAGACTTCGCTTTTTATAATACTCACAAAATAAGTTGCTTTTTATCGTTCAATTCAGTCTCTTCATATATTTCGCCCAACGTTTTCCTATAAATCTGAAATAAATAATATTGTTCCCATAAACGAAGACAAGAAAAATTTATTTATTTATTTATACATTTATTCAGGAAAACATTTAAGTACAATTTTTAAATACTAAACAATAAAATAAAAGAAAAAACATTTAAAATCTGAAATAACATTAAAGAAAAATTTATAAAAAACATTGTTTCCTGAAAAGGTCTTGGCTCAGCACATTGTCATGGTTCTAAGAACCACAACGCTGATATTCTGCCAAGACCCATTTGAGGAAGTTCATCGTACCAGACATAAAATATAAATATTAGTCAGTTCAATAAAGAAACGAATCTTCAATGGCGGCCAAAGCTGACTTTGACAGATGGTAGGATCATCAAAAAAGAAAATAAAAATAACGTAAATTGATAATTATTTTATTAATTATTTCAAATTGTTTGTTGACAAACTTTTTTGTTATTGTATTTGTGTATTTATATGAATTATCATATTTACGTATACAGAATGTAATAAAATCCCCATAATACTTGTAATAAGCCCATAAAACTGAACAACTTTTCCCAAAGAACATATTTTGTCAAATTCCAATAAAACATTATTTACTTTTGCAAATGCATAATTGTCATTGTAAATTTATGATAAAAGCTATTATAGGGAAAATCAAATACATTTTAGTGATTTTATTTTTCCATTTTTTTTTGCATACCGTACGGCCGTGTGTGAGCGAGAGGGAATGATAAGCGCCGCCATTGAAGATTCGTTTCTTTAAAGAACTAACTAATACTATAGATATTAGCATATATAAAATAAATAAAGTAAGTATATAGTTATTATTAAATTTAAAAACCAATAGTTACATAAAAGTAATTTGAATAAATAAAAAATAATACATAAAAAACAGAACGGATAGTATAGAAGTAAAATGTAATGAGAAAAAGAAATGATTTTTAGTGGCAGCCCTAAGTCTGTGCAGTGCGGAGTGAAAAAGATATAATTCTACTTTTGAATTTGTGTGTTAAGTAAGTGGATTTTGTACTTTTTTTTAAAAGAGCGTTTTGAGCACACTTGTTTTATCGGCGGAGGGATATTGTTCCAACACTTTGTCGCACAGTACTTAAAGCTACCACGGAAAGCTTGCGATCGATGCCGAGGGACGGACAGCACGTTAGTTACGCTCCTTACTGGATTCAAACCAAAATCTAAGAAATTAATATAAATACTTTGGATATTCAACTTTTATTTAAATTAATTGATGCTAACATATTACCACATATAATGCTAGTTCAAAAAAAAAACAATTTTATAAATAGAATTTACTTAAATAACTTTATTTAATTTATTTCCTTTTAATGTACGTATGACACAGATGCATTTGTTAGTAGAATAAAAAATAACTTAATAATAGTGTTAGTGATTGCATAATTAATATAAATTCTACTATATTATGTTAGAAATAAGATAAAAAAGACCTTACCATAATATCAGGCCGTTTCTCCGATATCTCAAATTCATGGAACCGCTGGTCGCATATATTGTAAGAGACCTCCTCCACGACGAATATGACCACAGCAGACGGTACAGCGAAGAGATCGTATGCTTCTATGATGCCTGAACATAGACCGGAGAGCGCACGGTTTTCGGGCATCTATAATATACAATGTGTGTGTTAACACCAAAAGTGAAGTATGGGACTAGACCCCTAGTGGGGTAAGGGCCAGATGCATTATACATCTGTTTCACTGATCGATTTTATATAGGGACAAGTAGGTGATCAGCCTTCTGTATCGTGCCAGACCGAGATATTGCATTTTTCTTCGTCTCCACCGGGAATCGAACCCAGGTCCCCTCGATTCTACGCTCACGCGTCAACCACTGTACAAAGGAGGCGGTCAAAGACGGTATTCACACCAAGAATTCCGTAATTACCTACTGGTGTAGTGTCAATGGGGCCTTCGAGAGAAGAATGCATCGTGAATTGATGCCCTACTAATAGGTATTATAAATGTTTGTTACTCTTTCACGCAAATATTACCGAACCGATTACAATAAAATTTGGTATGTAGCTAAAGTATATATGTAAGTAGTATGTAGCTGAAGACCCAGAATAAGAAATAGGCTACATTTTATCCCAGGAATCCTACATGAACGGGAACTATGCGGATATTTCTTCGAAAACGCGGACGAAATCTAGTTATTTTATATAGATATTTTTATACGAGTGATGTAAAGATAAACAGTTTACTTTGAGGGAACTACTAGACCGATTTCAAAAATTATTTTACTGATAACCTGAATGCTCTAGTTCATATAGTTCGTAAGCTAACTAGGAAGTTCAAACAGTCATACTTACATTTTTAATGAGCTCCCCATGGCCTAACTGCCTCAAGACATAACTGCAAAAAAGATTATTCTTAAATGGCAATTTCATTATTATTTTGTGTAACTACTAACATATTATACTTTCGATTAAATTTGTTATCTATGGAAGAATGACTGTAATATTTCACAACTTCAAAGAATTTATTATTATGTGCCCTCTTCACAATGGGCAGCGTTGGCCCAACCAATGGTTGTCGATGTTTGCCAGCATCACGGTGATTATGAATAAACAGGCCGATTATAGATATTTAGGCCCTTTCACTCGTGATTGTCTCTACTTGCCCAACGCTGTCCATTGTGACGACGGCCCACTATAAATTTCTCATTATCATAAATTGTATTAATACAAAGGGCTCATCCATGAATTACGTTTTACGTTTTCCATTTTTGACTAGACGACGAGATTTTTTGCGTCGTCTATGTATTTTTGTGCGTACGTGCGTGCGTATGTGCGTGTGCGTGCGTATGTAAGTGCGTGCGTGCGTTCGTGTGCGTGCATGTGTGTGTTTATGTGTGCCTGTGTATGTGAATTTGTGTATGTATATAGTACGTATAATTTATTGGCCCGTTTTTATTTACCTGTATTGTAATTTATGAATGTTCCCTAATACATGCTCATTCATTCACATATTCGATAATTGCAAGATTTTATTTAATGAACAATTATTAAATATAAGTAATAGTAATATTGTTGCAATATCGAAATAGAAATGTCGATTAATACAGAATACAGGACATAGTATTTAAGAAAAAAGTCAAACTAGAAATAGTAAAATTGTAAGAATGAAGGTACTCGGTGATTGATAAATGTTGCAATTAAATACGATTAATAAGTATGTATTGACTTTTCAGATTTTTAATGCGAATTAAATAAATTTTTTATACAAGAACAATATCATATAATTTTTATAATAATCAATCATCGAGTACTTAAACAAGATTTTCAAGCGAAAAGAACAACCATAAATTAAAATAACAAACAACTCAAACATTTAATACAATAAAAATATTATTTTTCTAAATAATACGAACAACACAAATGTTACACTAAATACATAACATTTTACTGCATGCTATATATGAAAATTAATGAGTATTGTATAAAAAAGTAGATTAAAAAAAATATCACATCTATAGTTTATACTGTTTATAAGCTGTAAGTATTTAAACATATAAAATGTATTTAAATATAATGGTTTTATTAACTACAGGAGTTAAGGGTGGTTTTCGTTATGTATCTATTTATTTTTTTACGCGAGATAAATTAATATAATTGGAGATTAAATTTAGTAACATTTATTATGAATATGGAATTTGTTTCAGACATAGAAACCTAAACGGTAAAATTAAATTCCATAATGTATTCAAAAATAAATAAGATGCTATAAACTTATTAACATTTAAGTACTTAAATAAGTACACATATAAATATGTATGACGTGTACTTTTTTATCATGTAAAATATAAGCATGAGTTTGCATTTTTTATTTTAATACCTACTAGGTATTTGCAATTATACGTTAGTGTCTCACAATTATTTATATTATTAATACAATACGCAACCACATCATAAATACCTTAGAACAATTTTTTTGTTGTTCAGATAAAATATGTATTTACCCGACTGCCAAAGAAGGAGGGTTATGTCTTTTCCTTTGTGACCACCTGTAGCCTAAACGGCTTGATGGGTTTTGATGTATGAGGTATCGTTAGATTTGTCTTGATTACGGGAGTGTCATAGGATACATTTTATCCTAAAAGTCCCACGGGATAAAGACATAATAATATTTTTTCTAAATTTCCCTTTAAAAAAATATGTATGCGTGTGCAGTCGGGTATTTTGTTTTTTTAATAATAATTGCTTGTTATTTTTTTTAATTTTATTCCCCATTTTGTTGTTGGCAACAGAGTATGCTCAAATATTAGAATTATATTTGGAACTTTTGTCAGACGCATCCACAATTTAACCATAGTGTTATAATATTTTAAATTTTGTATTTTAACACTTATTTAAGCTTTTGAAAGATGTCCGCTCCAACATATCCCAGCAATGAATGGACAAAGTATAACAATAAAACAAATTGGCATAGACAATTCTATTTTTATATTTACCGACACTGCGGGTGGTCAGGGAACATCTCTCAACTAACCTTAACAAGCCAATATCATCATGCACGCAAATACATTTTAAAATTACACATAAAATATAAATAAATACGCCATAATATACATACGTACGTCCAAAATATAACAAAAAACATACAATAAAACAAACAAGCATGCTAGACATAGTCATAGATAAAGTGCATAGATAAGCAAGTGCGAATACAAAGACAGGGCATAGACAAGCTCTTACATACAGTGAAAATATATGAGTGACAGCGTGCATAGACAAGATATAGCAAACACATGAGAGATGTTATCTGAACGAAGAACTTAATGAGCGTGAACCTTTTTTATTCGAATCGCTTCGTACATTCGAAAATTCAAACATTTTTTTTGAGGGAAAACTTGACTAGAGACAGCAGAGACGTACGAAATGGTAGTAAATGTACAAATATATTATGTTAATTATCTTAAGAAAAGGCATTTTATTTTCGGAAGATTACAAATAAACAAGCGAAGAAAAAGATAAATTTTCAAATAAGTACGACGCGCTGCCATCTCTATTTATCCCTCCATCTTTATTGAGATAATACGATTGAGTTAATCAAAAATAGAAGATACTCTTGCTAGTGACGCCTCATATTTCCTTGTTACCTTTCAAAATACAAAAATCTCTATTGACTTAGTATCATAATTATCCGCTAGAGGCGCTACAACAAATGTCATAGAAATATTCAACGCCATCTATTGGTAAATGCAAGTGAATGAGTCAATCACACTATACAGTTTACGTAAACTAAATCGTATTATCCGTTAAGGTAAACGCTCATAGCAAGTAACGCAATGCCGGTACCGATACATGGCGGGTAGGTTTGACGTGATGGCGCCAAAACTCGCCGCGACCGTGTTAAATTCCACTTGTTTTATCCGATTGCTGTCCGGCTGCTGCATCAGATAATCCGAACGGAACAGGCCGAGGCTGAGCGACTGAAAAATGTTATTAAATCACACTTTGTCCAATCATTGGGACAGTTGACAAAGCGGAATCGTGACCGTAGCATGACGCAACACCTCACAGAAATAATAATGGCACCGATGCAAAAAGAATAGATTGAGAAATTTCGAGAGTTTTATGTTACTTTCTGAATCCAACAAAAACGTATACAATGCCATTTTTTATTCTTATATTTAGTGGTCGGTCGCGCAGTCAAAGGCTTCGTCAACTGTAGAATAATTCTGCACATAAGTAATTTTTATGTTAACTACATATATAACCCAGTGCCTTATATTTAGTACCTTAGTGCATATAAGATGTACTAGTCAATTATGATTTTTATTATTCTTTTTTGCACACATATGTATGTTGACATCATCCTGAACAATTTATGAATATTAACACCGATGCATTCACAACAAAGTTTTATAAACTGTATTTATTTGTGAGCATATGTATGAAACAATGGATCAGTTAATCATAATAAAGTAAAAAAAATCGATGTTTTGTAATGAAATTTGTATTTAAATTGACATATATATCACTCGAAATAACGATACATTCTTATAAATATTATGAAAAGCGTGTACCTAGTATCAAATAAATTTAGATCTTAATAGATATTTTAAACGTCTATTTTCACCAGATGACGCTACTCCCGCGACTTTAAGCCATTGACGTACGAATTGTTTATATTTACTGCGAATCCGTCCTTTGTCTTCCCCAACATTTAGAGCGTATACGCACTATGCGGGTAGCCGCATTGCGGGTAGCCGTCCGGCTGACCGCAAGCACAATTATGTACGTAATATTCATTTCTATGCGCACTGTGCGGTCTGCGGTAGCCAAAGAAGGCATTATATTATATGTAAATAGGCGGGTCCACACAGAGCGAGCAGCCTCGCGAAGCAATTGCTAATATACATACTGTACTAAGGCACACGTCATACGATTAGACGTCAAATAAAGTTGGCAAGCTTCATTTATCGTAAGCTAAAAGGAGCAAACTGAGGATATGTGATTAATTTGCTAGATTTAGACGTGCCACTCCTGGAGCACTAATCTATAACTTTTTAATTTAAATATCATTAGCCCAAAGCAACTCGATCAGTGTAGACGTGAAATGGCCGAGTAACGTAGCAGCACACGCGTTTTCCCGATCAAGTCACGAACACACTGGCCAAGATACTTCGCGAGGCTGCTCGCTCTGTGTGGACCCGGCTTATGAGTTTGATACGTCATTTTAAAATATTCCCGCCATCTTGTCCATTGAAAACATCGAAACTCGATCGTTCCATTAACAATGTTATCGAACAACTGATATCTTAACAAACTGAGTATTCTTGCAGAGTTGAAACTAACAATGATAAACGATGATTAGATGTGACTTTACAAAATAAACATAATATGTACAATTAAATTTCAACGGAAAGCAATTTCTTCTATATTTTACTAGTCTCTAGTGTTATATTTATATTCACTGTGTCACCATTGTTTTAAAGTAAATGTTATTAAGAATGTAGTAGTTAGGTCAGTTTACTCAAATTATGACTTTAGTCCTGGTAGACGTGTATTTATTTACTAACCTGAAAAGGTGATCATTATCGTAGATACCTAAGCTAAGTGATTATGAATTTTTTTTGTTCAAGCCTTATACTTGATCCTTTATGGGTGAAAAAAAAATGGCGGGTCATCTATAGCTATACAGCCCTACAGGCAATTTTTCTTGGTAGTTCCCGTGCACTGCGATTCCATATTGTGCTAAAATATATAGTTTTCCGACTTCATATTTAGCCTAATTATTTTATATTATACATATGTATTTATAACGGACTTCGAATAAAATTAAATATACATATTCTGTGATTTAAGTTTTTATAATAATATAGATACCGCAGAAAATAAATTAAGCTTCTCGTATGACATAACATTTAGGGTTCTCACACAGTAGCGTCAATTGTCTATTTTTAATCAATTTTAATTCGATTTAATTTGACGCTCTTATAAAATGACCAAAAATCTAATCGATCATATAAGACATTTTTAACCACATAAGTACTTGAAAGTTTATTAATTGTGTAGGTATACTTGGATGAATTTATATGTGCCTCAACAACAACACTATGTAACGTGACGTGTCACGTGTCATAAAAAAACATGCATTAGTTTTGCAATATGTCACCAACTAATGATCTGAGGATGATGACCTTTGGAATTATTAATAATCGAAGAAAAAAAATCTATGTAAAATGCATTCCTATTTGCTACGCTTCTGTGTAAGACCCCTAAATCCTTTTTAACATCATAATTATAATAAAGATGCATTTATACATATATTCACACTAATGCAAAAGTTAGTAATGTTAACATTCATCTATCTACTGTAAGATGATGTCGTATAAAAGCCCACATTGCAAACTGATCGCTGTGCCAAGTGAAACGTGTATATTATACTAAGCCGAGTGCATTTTAAGCCTTTATTGAATTATATACTCCTTTATTTACAGCTAGACTGCCTTGCTACAAAAAACAATTTGCGGTGTTACGTAAAAATATTTGCGACTAATAATCGCAGGTTAATCATCGGCCTTAAATGATTAAAAAAAACAAAGAACTATTATATTTTTATTAAATGCTTATAATGCAAAGTATACCGCATATTTTTTAATACTTTATCGAGATGTTTAATCCTATCAAAAAAAAAATTAAAATAATAAAAAATATTTCTCATTCGTCTCCACCATTTATTCTGCTAATGCGTTACAAGTCTATACTTCCACATTTCAGAATATTCGCTAAAATTGATAATACAATAAATCATATAATCCTATACAAAAAATAACCTCAGTCCACCACCACTTAAAACCGCGCTAACTACATCGCCTACATTGCATATTGGTACAGTGTCAGCCACTCTATCCATTGGCACACCAATTACTAGACCATTGGCACAGCGATACAGCACACTCCACCGTGGGCTACCTTTGTATCTCCCGCGAGACTGGCCCAAGATGGCCAAACCCGGACGCTATGCTGTTGATTTCCACTTGCTTCCACGAGCAGTATGGCGTGTGTTTCGCGCATTGGCTCTCCGTGTGCGGACATCGCGACTCCAGCATGATGTCAGAACGCAGCATGCCTAATGATATCGGCTACCACGACACATTTTTTGTTTATCACATCACCCCTTATGTATAACGAGAAAGCGAGCAAAGTAATCCATAGAGAAAACAATAATACATGTTCTAGCTTTGATAGAAGGAATTTGGACAAATCGAAATAAGGTCAAGGTTATAACTTTCATTTAAACTATTATAGATGCACAAGTTCTAATTAAAATATAAACTATCTTTGGTTAGTAACTGAAATTATCTAATCATTATGACCTTGATTTAACCTTAGAAGCATAGCCTGTTTAAGTTTAAATATATCTAGTATCAATGATAATATATACCTGTGCTATTCCCTCTTCACGAACTTTTAACCAAACATCATAGAGCTTTGCTGTAAAATCATCCACTTGTAGGGCATTCTGGAGCGTTTTCTCAAGGAATTCATCATCATGTGCCACCTAAAGTAAAAAATAAAAGTCCTTAGAATTACAATTACATATGTATATGAAACAACATTTCGTAATATGCTTACAGAATATGTTTATTTTACGCATGTGTTAAATGTTATTCTTTTTTTTTATGTACTTATTATATACAGGGTGTAATCGTAAAGTGTGCACAGGCGATTAATCCGTAACTATTACAGATATCGAAAAACTTTAAACTAATATCAAAAGTACTTTTTGTAATGAGTAAAATGACATGGATAAGTAGTTGATCAGCCTTCTTTTTCCTGCCAGACCATACAATTTTTTTTCGTCAGTTACCAATGGGAATTGTACCCAGTAACCCTTGTTTCTAGATTCAAGCATTAAACACTGTACCAACGGGGCAGTAATAATAACATAACTAAATAAATATTTCTAGACAATTTTCACACACAGCACGGTCTGATCCCATACTAAGCCTGTGTTATGGAAACCAGATGGCTGATAAACATACATATATATAATTTTAAATAAGTACTTATATAGATAATTAACACCCAGACACAGAGCAAACATCTATGTTCATCACACAAATATTTGCCCTAGGTGGAAATCGAACCCACAACCTCTGGCTTAAAAGGCAGGGTCAATAGGTCAGGGTGTTAATTATCTATATAAGTATTTATTTAAAATTATATATGTATGTTTATCAGCCATCTGGTTTCCATAACACAAGCGAAAGCTTAGTATGGGATCAGGTCATGCCGTGTGTGAAAATTGTAACGAAATATTTATTTATTTAATACCAACCGTATGACCACCACCACCACTGGTCAGTCAAATTATGTCATCATAAGCATTTTCATTCAATTTCCTATCCAGAGTAAATTACGAAAAATTTGGTTACAAAATATTTTGCAATTTGCCCTTTGTTGGTTAGTTTCTCTTTATGAAATCGATACATTGTCCATTAAGCAAACAGATAATAAATATTAATTACTACAACATTTAAAGGATATTAGAAGAAATGTTTGTCCATCATAAACTTATCAGGAAGTTAATAAGACTATTAAATAATATTTAATACTAGCTTCCGCCCGCGGCTTCGCCCGCGTGCTGTTTTGTTAAAAGGTAGCCTATGTTCTTTCTTAGGGTCCAAAGGTTGTCTGTGCCAAATTTCATCAAAATCGCTTGAGAGGTTTAAGCGGGAAAGCATAACAGACAGACAGACAGAGTTACTTTCACATTTATAATATTGGTAGGGATTTAATTTTCAAAGATTTTATGCAATCAAATGTTGGTCATCACAAAAATATATTAATCAATTTCATTTCAAAGTATTGGTTTTAGAATTTATTTATTTAGAAAACTAGCGACCCGCCCCGGCTTCGCACGGGTGCAATGCTGATACTAAATACACTACAGAAAAATTGTGAACGTTGTATAGGTATAAAAATATAGCGGCCCGCTCCGGCCTCCGGCATCGCACGGGTATAAAATACATAGCCGGGCGGCCGCAAACGCTACGTCCTGCAATTTTTAAATCTGTAATATCTTCGAAAATATTCACTTAAATCATACGGTGTAAAGGGCCATATAGATCTATATTAAATGAACAATGTATCCATGGTATTTAATTGGTTAAGGATTAATGCTGTATTGGTAAAAATCGCTTCGAAAATTAGCCATTATTTGTCGTAAAACGTAAATGACAAAAAAAAGTTATTGTGGGTTATCCATAAGAGTTAGACATATACCATCGCGGACTTTTCTGTAGACCTTTTCAATGTGTATAATACTTAGTACATTATTTTGATAAAACTCGTAGGGTTCAGCCTGCGTTTGCAATGTAAGCGGAATAAATGTAATTTTTTACGACATCACATTAGAAACCTCAAAAATAACAGTACTTCTCCACTACTTGATGGATCTTATTATACATATAAACCTTCCTCTTGAATCACTCTATCT
>CAJQZN010037534.1:0-12153 GCA_907164685.1 Colias eurytheme | reverse complement strand
AACTAGTTGCAATAGCCCCATAGTTGCATTTGCCCCGGTTGACCCTATAATTTATTATGTTTTAGACAAAGCGAGGGAAAGCTAGTATTTTATACTTAGAACATTGAATTAACAATTTGGTTTAGGAAAACGTTTCATTTAATAGTTTGAGTAATATGTTTGAGTGTAAGTATATCAGTAGAATATACCTAGTTGAGCATCCAAACTAATCAAACTATAAGTGTTACAAGATATCCCAAAAGGGTCACAAAAGAAAATAATTTTAAATTCGCTTAAAAAACAACATTCATATGATAAAGTAATTAGTAAAAATATATAAATATACCTTTGCACTAATTTATGTTTTACATCTATTATGCGTTTAAATTTTTATAAATATTATTTGTTATCCATGGTCTCATGGCCTTCTAGAGACTCATCAAAGTTAGAAATACACAACATTATATTAATTTATAACTAGATACATTTTACAGGGGTAAGTGTATTTTTCGTTAATATTTTATTGCTACTTAACACCTATAGTCTAGTTTAAATTCTGTTTTAACCTGTGGTTTTTACTTTGATAGTTTAAGTTTAAAAAATTCATCAAGGAAAATTACAGATTTCAAAAATTATAAATCTAACTTAAACTACATACAACGTGTATACAACACATTAAGTACAACACAAATAAGAAAAAAAGTATGTACCTGATTGCAGTTATAATAATTATTCTAGAATAGAATACCTACATGCACCCTACATGCATGCTTTTTTTTCTTTATTTTTCAATGACACAATTGATTTTGATAATCAATTATGTCACTTCATACAACTTCAAACATGTGTGATACAAAATAAGTTATTATTCTATTCATAAACCGATTAAATTCTTATAAATTAGCTTTAAAAATGAGAAAATGCACCTTTATCCACATTCACGATATGGCCTCATTAAATATTTAATAAGGTACTTTTTATTTGAAGTGTATTTTTTATCATTTTTTCCAGCCAAATAAAATACACAAAGTATATAATAGACCGGGAGATACTGACACAAAATTTCGAGTCATTTGTAACAGGATGGCGGTTCTACAGGGGTCTTAGTACGCAATGACAAAAAGAAAAACGATGGCGTGAACGCTGGTATCAGCGGCTTAGTCGCGTGGGCGTTAGTCGAACTCGTCGGAAAATAGCGAAAGTCAAACGATTTGTAACAGTATGGCACTTATTTTTCCTGTAAGTTTGAGGATCAACAAATATAAATACAAAATTTCAAAGATCTATGTGTTGGAAATCTTCACTTATATAAATTAATAATAAATTAAGTTTTCAAGTATGACAGCACTTTTTCCCCCTACTAGAAGTATGGCAAATATAATAATGGTCACATTTTATCAAATACTCTCCAAAAATCCAAATGCAATACTGGTACAAAAAGTTTGGCTAAATAAAATTTTTTTGCAGATTTTCGGCGGTATGGCGACCATTTGGAATCGTCCGAAAAGTATGGCATGGCGATTTTCGTAAATGGCTGCACGTCGATGGTTACCTGTGCAAAAGTTAGCCTGATACAAATGGTTGAATAATTGTTTTATTTAAATCAACACATTCGCGTCGGTATGGCGGGCTGTAAGTCACACCGGAAAAGTATGGCATGACACTACCGCCTACTTCTTTTTTATGGGCTATCGGGAAATTCTAAAATTTTTGTGTTACAAATCGTTTGACTTTCGCTATTTTTCCGACGAGTTCGACTAACGCCCACGCGACTAAGCCACTGGTACCAGCGTTCACACCATCGTTTTTCTTTTTGTCATTGCGTACTAAGAACCCTGTAGAACCGCCATCCTGATACAAATGACTCGAAATTTTGTGTCAGTATCTCCCGGTCTATATAGTCCGACCTATAGTAGACTTTTCACTGTCACGATATCATTACCTATGCGGGTGAAACCGCAGGGTATTGCTAGTCTTCTTATATATAAAAATGAATCGCAAAATGTGTTGGTAAGCGCATAACTCGAGAACGGCTGAACCGATTTCGATAATTCTTTTTTTATTATATTCCTTGAAGTACGAGGATGGTTCTTATGTTGAAAAAACGTAAATATGTACCACGGGCGAAGCCGGGGCGGACCGCTAGTTCATAATAACTATACCCGCGTGAGAAATATTTATATTTGGTCAAATGTTACGCATTAATGGCTATACAACTTCCTGTATTCGTCTAAAGTTGCTTCTTAGAATTACTTTTATCTTCGAATATAATAGAGTTAAATATAATAGATAGCTAGACTCAGTATTTTTTTGCTATCAACGTTTGCATGGCATAAACTTTTGGTACGCACGAAATGATGAATTATTGAAATTGACAGATTGGCACAGGGATCAGTGACCCCGTCTATTGTGTCGTAGGCACGAATTATTATCGGAAATATATTGTGATTTAATAAAGCCTTCCTGTATTTTGTTTATTTATGAAGAGTCGATGGATTATGAAATTTCTGGTAATATAATTTATAGTAAACTAGGTCCCACCAGATGGTATCAAGTATATATGTATCTAAATTTTATCACTTATTCTTCTAGTCCCAGCGGAAACGAATACAATCAAAAATCATTAAAAGCGGTTCATCCGTTCTTGAATGAATAATGTAACTAACACCACTTTCTCATATATTATGTAGACTAGATTTCCGCCCGCGGCTTCGCCCGCGTTTGCAAAGGAAAACCCGCATAGTTCCCGTTCCCGTGGGATTTCCGGGATAAAACCTATCCTATGTGTTAATCCAAGTTACCCTCTATAAGTGTGCTAAATTTCATTGTAATCGGTTCAGTAGTTTTTACGTGAAAGAGTAACAAACATCCATACATCCATACATCCATACATCCTTACAAACTTTCGCCTTTATAATAGTATTAAGATTAAGATTGTAGAAGATAATATGGTTACCAACATTTACTTAGATTGTTATATCATAAAATACAATAGCTATTCGGTTACGTATTTCCTTCAAATACATTGACATAGTAGTTCATTATTTAGGCTTTCAACGAAGGATGATATTGAGACAACCTTGCCTACTTCCCGTACCACAATGCTGATACGAATTGTCAATGCGATGCGTTCACTTTAATGCTATTGTTTTAAAACTAGGTCTTTGATAATGTTTTCTTTAGGAATGCGGGAAAATGGGACACTACTCTATAGCCATTCAATCTATTTGTTTGTTTTATAATAGCGCTAACAATGACATGAAAAATACCCTTGAAAGTTGTATAACCGATGTTGTGTTGGGTCGATTATACCTAATACCTAGCTGTGCCCCGCTGTTTTACCCGCATTGCTCCGCTCCTGTTGGTCTTAGCGTGATGATATACCTATAGCAGTATAGCCTTCCTCGATAAATGGGCTATCAAACACTGAAATAATTTTTCAAATCGGACCAGAAGTTCTTTAGATTAGCGCGTTCAAACAAACAAACAAACTCTTCAGCTTTATAATGTTAGTATAGATATTATATTATAAGGATAGATATATGTATAGGTAAGTATATAAATTTGGAATGCATCTTAAAAATAATGTCTGCAGCCTCTATTTACATACTGAATGCTGAATATGTAAAATATATATTGAATACAAATGGTTGTGAACCCGTTATAATTACGTGACTTCGTCGCCTGCTTTTGGTTATTTTACTAAATTCTTGCTAATACAAACGCTTTCCAAAAATTAAATTTTGTAGGAAATTTATGATAAATGAATTAATGATGTTATAGTTATGTTATTATGTTATGTTATAGATGTAGAATATTCTTAATACGCTGAAAAGATGAGGATTTAATGCAATTTCACTTACTACATACATTGAACTATACATACAAATTGATGTTAAAAAAAGAGATAAATTCAACAGACTTTTATATAAAATCTTGAAATATCAACTTTAAAATCATTTCGAGACAGATCAGTAAATTTTTAATGTCTCAAAAGCTAAAATCTAGAAATCCCCTTTCATCATCAATCGAAGTTCGAACTTCATTACCGTAACCCCACAAAGACAGAAAATCCCTTGAGCATCACGAAAGATTCTTTGACCGAAAGTTCCCGAGCCAGCAATTTATGTGACGGATAATAGGTATTAGGTACTATAATCTCTTTCCCTGGCTTCCTTTGATCACTGTCTATCAAATTGTATCGGGAGATACGAGCCCTCTTCACAATGGTGAGTGTTGGCCCAACAAATGATCTTCGATGTTTGCCATTACGGCGATTATGAATAAACATCTACAATGACAGCCGACCGAATAGACATTTTGGCCCTCTACACAGACACTATCGTAATTGCCTCTACTTGGCCAACACTGTCCATTGTGAAGAAGGTCCACTATAGGCAATCTATTTGACGGTACATTTACGATGCCTCATAACATTACAGAAGCTGTCATCAATATAATACATAAACCAACGGATAATCGAGTATGTTATTGATAATTTATATTATTGCCTACGAAGAATAATGGCCAGTATAAGCAAACAAAATGAATCCTTATCCATGAAAACATGCTTGGTTCCCAGTTGAATAGTTTGCTTCAGGTTACTACACAATCTATATAAAGAGCTAGTACAAATGGCCATTATACCCATAACCTTGTTATATAAATTCCATGAAAGGCACAACATAATGAGATCAGTTTTGCCGCTCAAATAGCCCAGAGGTTATCGAGTGTACAACAATGGCCAATTTATGGTGCCCCTTCATTGTTCTATCCGCCAGAGGAACCATTATGTTGACGAGGGATATATTCAAGTATTCTGCCCAATATCTATAGCATTGTTGTTATTTAAGGACAATCTAAGACCTTGGTTGAGAGGTATTGTGCTGAGTCATTGAAATCAAGTAGGTTTTTGTGGATAAGTGGCAAATGAATGAGTATGTATATTTGTGATGCTATTATTATTTTGTTAAAGCGATATAGTCAATTTTGCGAAAACTACAAGGTTATACATTATACAAGCATCAGATTTTATGGAGGCGAATCTTTATTTAACAAAATTGTTTCACATTTTGTCAAAACAAAAACCAATAAAAATCTAACCTTAACCTTAACTTAAGACTCATTAATATTTATTACAATATTTGCTACGCCGAGAAAAAAGACAAACATCTTGACTTTCAAAGGGTCCTCTTCACAGACATGTATATATTATGTCCGTGGTCCTCTTAGTATTTGCTTTAGTAAAGTCAAGCGAAGAATATCAGAGAACACTGGCATATTTGACATTCATGATCCACTTTCGTACTGTTTATTTAAGTCTGACCCCGAAGACACGACGAAATATAACTCACATACATCAGACAAACTTTGCTGTCAGCACATACCCTTAAAGTCTCTTCCGAACACAGTTTTAAAGTCTTCGGAAATCGGCAGAAAATTATAAAACCGAACCACTTTCGAACTCTGTTAAACTTAAGTCTTCACCACGATACATTAAATTGCTCAAAACTGCACTTCTATCAATTTCAACTTGTTAACTTTAGTCTTCACTCTAGTTGTAACATTGTGGTATATAAAACGTCTTACAAGACACTGTACTTAAGCTGGTGAGAGTTCTCGACTGAAGCCAGTTACTGAGAAACCTTTGGACTTTCCAGTGAAGGTGACATCGAATAAGGGTTTATACAGTTCATACTGTGATTTATATAACTGACAGTCTGTAGTCCTATCACCTTGGCTATGTTATTTCGTAGCAAATTAGGAATATTAGCTGCTTATGGGCTTTAAATATTACGATGTAAATTATGAATTTAATTTGCAAGCTTCTGCGTTAACTCCACTATCCTAATCAACTGACGATATTTATTTGGGACAAGAGTTTTAGTCATAAAGCATTGTGTATTTCCTATATTTTCACAAATTTTTGGAAAGCGAGTCATAATATTTGGCAATTTTCCAGGTTTAACTTCAAACTCAAGTATTTTTTATGCTTAATTTACAATGTTAGATGCCAAATTACTACTTAAATTATTAATTGTCAGCGATCTCCAATTTACTTTTACACAGAGAAACTGAACTTTAACAAAACCCCACGAAAATTATGTTTCGTATATAAAAGGCAGGCTCGTTAAGTCAAGGCTAAGATTGTTTGATGTAAAAATAGACGTTGATGGAAAATGTAGTTTATGACGTGTAATTAAGAAAATTGTGCAAACTTTATACGCTTATAAAATAAATATAATGAAAAGTAATATTCTACGCAGTAAGAAAATTTAAACGCTTTCAAGTAATACGTATAATACGAAATAGAAAACATAATTTTAATATTTCGCATAACAGAGGCGTATTTATGGAATTTTATTTAAAACGAGACTTAAAGTCTCGAATAAATTGAGCTTCTGTTTATTTATTGAGATTTGAGGCTTATGAAATGTAATAATAATAAATATGAATAAGTATTATCTTCTTTCTTATATATAAAAATGAATCGCAAAATGTGTTGGTAAGCGCATAACTCGAGAACGGCTGAACCGATTTCTATAATTCTTTTTTTATTATATTCCTTGAAGTACGAGGATGGTTTTTATGTAGAGAAAACGTAAATATGTACCACGGGCGAAGCCGGGGCGGACCGCTAGTATAAAATAGAAATTGGTGTAGGTAATGAAACGATCGCTGTACTATCACATAATATTATACCTAACTAGATTTCCGCCCGCGGCTTCGCCCGCGTTTCAAAGGAAAACCTGCATAGTTCCCGTTCCCGTGGGATTTCCGGGATAAAACCTATCCTATGTGTTAATCCAAGTTACCCTCTATATGTGTGCCAAATTTCATTGTAATCGGTTCAGTAGTTTTTACGTGAAAGAGTAACAAACATCCATACATCCATACATCCATACATCCTTACAAACTTTCGCCTTTATAATATGTATTAAATATCAGTTTTCTAACTATGAACTTATGAGATTAAAGAGTAGTGACCTATTCCGTAAGACGGAGCATATTGTTTTTGTCTTGTGGTCATTCCTTCGTTTGTTTTCTAGAAGAAAGTGTCCTAATATTTTTGGGAAATGTGTGTGACGCTACAGACAAATTAACACTAACCAAAGTTATTTTTACAGTAAACTCTTCAGTCATAAACACACATCCTTGACTCATTTACTTCAGAAAAGTTAATACAAGAACGACGCGTTTCAACAAAGGCTTTATATTCTTGTGGTTTACGAAACCGTGTACACTTCATGACATACGGTATGAGTCAAGCACGAGGTGCACATCACGATGTTTAGTTTGCGTCATTAGATGATCTCTAAAGGTGAGGCAAAAGGTGACGCTGAACTTTTGGAAAAATAATGGTTTACTAGATTTCGGAATGTGTTGCTGTGTGGCTAAAATTGGTGATACTTTAGTTTTGTTAAATTAACCAAGGGACCGCCGCGCCGCGCCGCTGCAGTCGTCTTAGATAATAATATTAGATCGCATGCAGATTGCAATAGTTAATTGAGTGGGTACTACATTATATTCATATGATTCATTATAAGATATTGGAATATATTGTTTAAAAATCAATAATAATCGTGTCTTCGAGAAGTCATAAATCTTGAATAATAACATGTTAGATTAGATTTTTTTAATTGTGGCTGATGATAATAATTGCGGATACACGATTGTGATTTTTTATTATTAGATTTCCTTGTGTTCCGTGCATTTTTCTATTTATAGACTTTGTTTTGTAATTAAGATGAATTCGAATACTCCGATAAATTTATTTCCTACATTACAATTAGTTTTCTTTACCTCAGATAGCTCGAAAGAGCTCGCTGAAAAGCAATAAGGTCGCCTTTTGTACCTTGTCTCTTTTATTATTTTATATGTTTAAAATAAAGATTTAAATACAATAAATAAATAATTAACAAATAAACCATTTCAACGCACAAATCCAGCCACTCCATGCTATTTAAAATTGAATAGGACCCTTAAAACTTTTTCCGCTTCCATTTACCGATAACGCACAGCGGATTAAACCTACCGTGACTGAGTAAAAAGTTAAAAACTTAAAACGGGAAATACTGCACTTCAAAATATAAAATGTTCACGATTTCATTTCAATTTATTCAACCGAAAAGCAAAATTAGACCTTTTTATCATATTGTTAAGTAAGTACTGTTGAGTGTTGCACTAACAAAACACTATGAGTCTTTTCGAAATTGTTTTCTTTTAAATCAATTCAAGGAAGATGTCTTTAATAATAAAACGTTGATACTACTATAACTAGGTACATTTTTATATTTGAATTGAAATTGAGGAAGTGGCTTGAATCGTAAAGGCTTGCATTTCTACGAGTTGAATGTTTATAATTTCTACTAGTGGTCCGCCCCGGCTTCGCCCGTGGTACCTACATGTTTAAACTATCCTATCTCTCAAGTTGGATCGAACTGCACATAGTGTGCGAATTTTATTATAATCGGTTAAGTGGTTTAGGAGTCCATTGAGGACAAACATTGTGACACGAGATTTATATATATTAAGATATCAAGAAGATAGACTATAAGATAGTTAGAAGCTTAGTGCAGCTTTGTGAATGCTTGTATGCTATGGAAATTTGAGAAAGTGAACACAGTTTGATAAAATAGAATTAATGATAAGTGGCTAAACAAAATGCAAAACATAAGCATATGGGAAAGTATTCAAATTTGATTAAAACAAATGAATATATGCGAACATTTAAAACGACGAATCAAGTCTCAAACTAAACAATGTTTCATATTACGTAAATGATAAAACTGTTAGATTATAAGTACTCGATTTTAAATACAAACATCCAGAATCCAATAGACCCATATCTTAAGACACAATATAATTTTTGGGTATACTTTTACTCCGGATTATTAGCCACTTATATCCAGTTTAAAACATATTGAGATAATGGTTATGTTAATTCACATCAACTGTTTGCCAAAGAATACCGCCTTCTCAACCACGATGTCCTAACATTACTCGATTTTCTTTCACATATCACTGATACTGAATCTCCAATAAAAACGCACTAATTACTGAAATACTACAATACTTCCGTGCGTACACTTGGAATGTATAGCACATATTATACAAGGCAAGGAACTAGCATGCTCCAATTTTAACGCATATAAAATGCATTGCGGAATCGTGATAATATGTTGATTCTACATAATCAAGTTGTATAACCTATTTCTTGTTATCAATGCATAGGCTTAGACACACTTCAGGCTTTCAGCGCTATAGGAGTAAGTAAATAAGTAAGTAAGTAAGCAAGCAAGTAATGTATATGGATCAAGTATCAGAGTATTTCGTGGGCGTGCATTTGCATATGCTTTAGGGCTTCCCTCCGTGTGTGGGTAGATGTAATAATATTTGAGACTATTCATGACATAATACTTTGATATTCTTTTATACTTTGCTGGAGCTAATGTGACCGCAATTGTTTTGATACCGAACAAACATCACATAGGAACTGTATGTTTATGTCCATGCGAATCAATTAAATACTATTAAATTAAACTAATAAAAAAAATATCCCGCTAATATAATACTAGCTTATGCTTTATAAAAATAACTGCGTTAAAAACAACCGACTTCATAAACAGAAAAGTAAAAAATAAAAAAGATTTGATATTATTAATTACTACATATTATTTAGATGTGCTATTAACGCAGTTATTTTTATTCTAGTACTTTTTTTTAGTGTATTTACCAACACGAATCAAACGAGCCCAATCTCAATAAAATTGAGTCAATATATTACTGAGTTCCTAAGGCCACCTTCCGATTCCATCATCAAATCAGCTCTATGTCATGATAATGTTTCATCGCTATCCAATTTACATAAGTATACAATATTTCAGCTCAATCGGTTACCGGGAAGTGAATAGTTACTTGCTACATTTCAATGAAGTCATCGAGTACAGACAAAAATGCTCATAAAATAAAAACTACTGGGTTTATCCGAATAAAATTTTTATGGGACCAATTCGACACCATCCCGCATCGAACAAAAAAAGAATCACGTAAATCGGTTAAGAAACCTAGGAGTAATCGGTGTACATACATCAAAAAAAAAAAAATTATACCGGCCGAATTAATAACCTCCTCGTTTAAAAATGTCTAGGTACATATGAATCTAAATGTTTTAAAATTCATACAGTTCCAATCAGCTGATTAGCATAAAACTAACATACGTTAATTTTCACAAACTTTCACGCTTATAATATTAGCGGAATTAAACAAAATATTAATTTGCATAATAGATAATAACGGTAATAATATTCGACAACAATATTAAGTAATCCTAAAATCATAATATGCTAATTATTTAAATTCATGCAAATTAAAACATTAGACCAAATATATTATCGAAGGAAACGAAGCGTGTAATATGAAATTATATTATAACACCATTTGTTATTGTTATGGAAAGATTACGCTGATTACGCATTTTACGAAATAAATGAAAATACAATTTGAATAAAAAAAAGTTTATATACATATTTCACCACAGTTTAGTAAGTTTTAAGTGTCGTTCTGTATATTTTTTACTTTTATTAAGGGCGCGTATAAAGTCAAATCACCAATCAACTTTTAGTTGATACGTGTAATATTCAAGACCAAATATAAAAAAATAAAATATATGTAAAACTTGATGATATTTTCGATTATATTGTCAGATCAAAAACATAAAATATTGAAATTGACTCGATAGAAAAAATTCACGAAGTTACCTCTAAATTTCACACTTTTACGTTTTTTACTGGACATGGCAATACTTATTAAGATTTTTTTTTCATAAACAATTATATTAAAACATTTGCAAGATATTTGTCAGAGCATTTTGTGTAATTACTTTTAGTTTTGGTTTAATCACGATAAAACACTTTTGGCGCTTACTATATTTTTAATTACGCAAGAAATCATCTTCCATCGCACGTTCCGGGAGCTAAAAACATAATTCTATTTCATACATCAGACGCTATCGCTCCGTTGAGACGAGTAGACCACGCTAAAATTGCTGCGCCGTGTTTTATAATTACGCCGAATATTGATTTGTAAACAACAAAATAAAAAGACTTAAGAAACGAGAACTAAAAAAGATTCAAATTGAAAAGATAACTAAATGTCGAAGGTAAGTTAGAATAGTATTGTTATAATATTAATAAATAATAATTATAATATAAAAAGATAAGTCTTGATTTACCTATTTGAGAAAGTTTAGTTTCTGTAAAATAATTTCCGCGGGCTGAGTACCTATTGACGCGATAGCAGCAGCAACTATAGATAGGTAAATAAAATTCATAGTGGTACCTAATTCTTACAGTCGCGGTGCAATCAATCAAGTCAAGAAAGATTTATATTACTATTATTACTATAGGCAGATCCTATGTTCGCTCCAGTAAATAATAATATAAATAATATGTAAACCGGTTGTGAATAGTACATATATATTATATTTACAATCTGTATTAGATAATCATACATAACATCTATACATAGGTAGGTATAACAAATTCGTACGAAAGTCAAAACTGTACTTACATTGAATAGGTATTTTTTTATAATATACATATGTATATGTATATATATAATATATTCATAATCTGTATTACATAGTAATATGTAGTACATATCTATACATAAATATAGTTTTTAGAATTTTTGTATGTCTGTCTGTATGTATGTCTGGGCTCTAATTTTGGTGCAGATATAGCTTGAGGTTTGAGAAAGGTCATAGGATGAGTTTTATCCCGTAAATAAAAAAAACTGTCTGTGTTTGTCTGTTTGTTTGTACACGCTAATCTCCGGAACTACTGGACGGATTTGAATGAAAGTTATTTTGTTGTGTAGGTAGGTACTATTATATTATCCGGGAAATATAAAATAATAATTTATTTTGAGAACTGAAACACCTGATGCAGAACCGCAACAGACCACCTAAACTATAGATTCATTTGAGAAAGTTTATCCAGGCGAGTTTGGATATTATTATTTGTGTAAATTCTGTAAATTCGTTTCGGGAAAATCGGGAATGTTTTATAATATTATATATATATTATAGTATTACTATAGGTAGATTCCTATGTTTGCTCCAGTAAATAACCAATACAAGTTGTGAATAGTAACTACACATCCATACTAATA
>CAJQZN010037532.1:0-13051 GCA_907164685.1 Colias eurytheme | reverse complement strand
TGACCCGCTTTTAACGTCTCTTCAGTAGTCAGTATGTGAAATTGCTTTGAGACATCTTCCCTTCTCTGTAGAATTTTAATTGGCCTACCGTCTTCCTTCTTGAACAATTCTATACTAATGAACGTCAACTCTACACCGTGAAACGTAACCGTGTCTGTTTCATTTCTAACCGTTATTATTACACTTATTTCACCATCAAACGTAAAATTACCTTCAAATATATACGGCGTTAATTTTAAATAGTATCGTTCTGGTTTGATATTTGAAGGTAACCGTACATCGATAACTGTATTTTTCTCTGGTTGAGTCGTAGTTTCTATTAAAGCTGTTGTTTCTATATTAACACTAGGTTCTGTACTTAACGGTATCACTAATAGTTTTGATTGGTCACAGTGAGATAGTTCATATTTTGTCACATTTGCTAATTGATCAGTCCTTGGACAGGCTGCGAAGTTATATACTATGAAGGCAGTAGCAACGAGCGCTAGCGAGAATATAACAAATATCACTGTTGCAAGACCCTTGGAAAGGTACACTCCTCTCTTGGGTTTTGTCGCGAATTCAGTTTGCAGGGTTCCGTCCATGTTGGATGCTTGCCGAACTTTTAGTTACGTCATTGCGACCTGGAACAAAAAAAATGTAAAAAATCATATGATTTAGAGTTCTCGCTACTGTGATATGAATTTTTTCGAGATGGTAGAGCGCCTTATGACAGGTGCAATTTTAACATCCCTTTGCCGGCTTGCTCCAGCTTACAATTTTAAATGAGATTTCTAATTGGAAGTAGACATTCAATTCCACTTACGAAAAAATACAAATCAAAACAAACCAATCTAGTGACTCAATCTACTTTAACGTTGCAAGAACACGTACGCTTTCATTCAGAACGTCATAAATTATATGGATTATTTTATTGCTCCGAAGATAAAAGCTTTTGAATTTTATTTTATGATTCAATAATTTAAAACCGATTTTCATATTTTAAATCAATGAATATGATTTAGTTATTTATTGTATGTTGGTTTAAAACTCTACATCATCATTATTTTTAATTTTTGACAAAAAAAAATCAACGTGGACGTAATTAAAATTATTACACTAATAATTTGAGTAAAAAATACAATTCATTAAAGAATGTCATATTACATAGATAATAACGATAGTTTAAGGTCAAATCTATTAGATAAGTGATTCTAGAGACAGTAAGATAATTGAACATATTATCGTGAGCCATGTGTATTAAAAAAGGGTCTATTTAAAGAAAAATATTCCCATGGATATAGAATATTAAGTTAAACCTTTCCTATAATTATAAAATTAATACTTCAATGTGTTTTCGATTGAAATATTATATGCTCGTCACACAATGCATGCTCGTCCTTTAAACATGAGAAATTATTTACAGTATACAGTGTACATAAAAGATGGTACAAAATTAGAGCCAATCTCAATGAGACGTGTAGGTATTTCATAGAACAACAAGAATCCATACTGAAAAAAATATACGCAGGACATATGAAATATTTGTACATGCATTACGCATTAAAAATTGAATGCAATTAAATCAATGCATATCTAAGTACAAATATCTAAAATTAACTAGACAATTTACTACAGACAAAGCCGCGAGGATAAACTAGTGTAACAATAAATATTTAATCTCTTTAGCTGCAGCATCGTGACCTAAAATATGAAATGGTGTAATAAGAAGAGTGAAGTTAAATGGTTTTACGGTATTGAACTCTGGAAAAACAATTTAGTTTGACGAGCTTGGTTATATCATAAGTGTTTACAGACAAAGTGAAGTTATGTAATCTCTATTATTGCTTATAGAATTAGATGATAGTTATTTATTAAACTGTTTATTTTTTATTAATTGTTATGAATTCGGGGAATCCGCAAAAATATTGCTTTGTATTTATTTTCTCTGCGGAAACTATCCTGAATGCGGTGAAAAAAGCGATACGTTTTTTTTAAGTTGATGAAATATGACCACCCATGTTGTTTGTATTTAGGCCTACTTGAAAAATCACTAATCTATTTTTCTTAAGTACATGCGAGTAGCTGAACAATCTTTTGTATCCTATTTGTATGCACTGAGTCCATATTTATTAGTGTACGCCTTAACGTACCGTAGGTATATTAGTTTCATACCAAGAACATCTCGGCTATAGCACTCACACTATGCACAAAACCATAGAGACTATGAAAATAATAACTATAAACATAATGATTAATGACGGTTATACTTGGGTTATAGTCTTAAACACCAATATTTGTTTAGAAATTTAAACCGCCTCAACACGGTAATACTAACGTAAATAGATAATTTAGTAATCTGTGTTAATACTATCTAAATAGTACCATGGCCTAAACGTCAACACAATAACAAAAAATGTACACACGTTTGAAGCTAATAAAAAAAGGAAATGAGTCGCGCGTCTTCCTTCTTACGAACCTCTTATTACTTCCTACGTCTTTATTCACACAGCCTATTGTCTTTGAGACCACCATTGATACAATGTTAATGGTACTTCTAGTGTTATCTTATTATCATGGAATCTATGAACACGTGTGCGTCAACACATAAACAATAGATAAACAAGATGTTTTGTAATATGATAACTATTTTCAGTTTTAACTGTTGTAAAATTAAGTGCACTTTTGATCGATTTTTTGTATTAGGTACATTAATAACTACATTAATTGATAAAAACAGAATATATGGATTGTTTTTTTACTTTTTTTGTATTTTTTGACATTGTGTTACTACAGTTACTAGGTACTATGTGAATAGATTCAATAAAATTAAATATAACGTTGAGTTGCAGTTTTGCGTCATTGCAATTTTTGCGATTATTTCTTACGAGCTACGACTACATTTACACTCCGGTAAAGTCAAAAAACCTATTATACTCCCTTAAAAACGACACCTCATTTATTATTATTTACCTAGTATAATACACAATATTATGAACACTTTGTAAACCCGTCAATTAAACTTAAAAGAGCGTGTCCCTTGAGGCGCTCCGTTATTTAAGTTTGAAAGCGCTTTCAAAATTGCACAAACATTTTAAGCTTCGTGTTTCGTGGCTAGAAATGTTGATTAAAATTTAAAAAACGCATTAAACGTTGTTATTCTTCGTCCTTTCTAAAGCCGTGTACACACTCATTGACCGCAATCTATTGAATAAGTTTGTAAAGGCGTTTGTGTGCTGTAGTGTGATGTATTATAATTTTATAAGAATTTTTATAAGATTGTGAAATAATATTTAAAGGCATTCAAAGTCGGTTTCTTATTTTCTGGATATATTATGTTTAATGGGGCTTTATCAGCAAGTATTAAAAATTTCCTTTTTATCTCTATATCTTCTATAAGTAGTTCAAAATGAATTCCTATTACTCTTGGTCCCCGCATCACGCGTGTACGGCTGGACCGATTTCCACAATTATTCTTACAATCTCTAAATTTATATTACATTGCATTATATTATAATCAAAGTCCGAAAACAATTTTTGCAATAGTATGTAATTATTGTAAAAAAACACATAGTGGTCAATAAAATCTATCCGAATATCAATCAGTTCATGTAATAACCACCACAACTGAGTTAATGTAGAATAAACCATTTATGTCAGTCTCACTATGCAATTCGTATTCGTAAGCAAAATCTACAATAATTTGCAGTGAATTCAAAGCTTTATGAGTTATTTTTCAGGCAATAGCGCGGGACATTTTAGAAGAAATTTACATATTATTTACTTTTTCAAAATGGACAGGAGAGTGTGAAAGCTCCCTAACATGAATATACATTACCAGGCTACTCTCCTTTGAGAGGTAAGCGACGGCACCAGTATTATCATAATAATGGAATTTAAAATTTTCACTAGTTTCAAGGTTGCATAAAAATCATATAGAATATTTAAATTTTCATTGCGTTTATAGGTTTATGTATAATTGATTTTTATACGTATTAAAATCCTGAAACCTACATATTTATCTATACTTAAAAATTAATTAGGAAAACTTCGATAATATAACTTTATTTCTTTCTAACAGGAACTGATACACCTTACTCTTATAACTTAGGGGTATGAAAAATAGATTATAGATGTTGTCTGATTCTCCTTTGCATACAGAATTTTATAAGCATCGGTGAAGGCAACCACATTCAGCATTCTATAGAAATATGAATATCCCACAAAACCAGAGTTATCCTAAAAGTTAAACGACTTACTTCTTCTTGATCTTCTACCATGACTTTAACCAATAGTTTTTAGAAAACAAACGTACTATTGCGCATTAAAAATACATCGTCTACGTCATTACCTAAGATTTTTCCAAGCCAAAGCTCACAATGAATGCTCACTCTACCATACTACTAAACGATAGTCTGTAAAGCAAAAGAGATATTCAAATGGCCGTAGGAATAATGTATGATACAATAACGACCCGTCTCCGGTACGTATAGCTCATTGAATCGCAAATTCGTTACAAACTGCTTCGCTGACCTGGCCTTCGAAACAAAGCCCTGATTGTAATTCTGTGAACTCAATGATAAATTCTCTCCTCCTCGTGTTGAGTACCGCTCCTTTGAGCTGGAACATCCCCAATATTATTTTTCACTTTAAAGAGTAGCTTTTTGCCACTATGAAATGAGCCTGCTCTTATATTGGTGCAAGATATGCTTAAAGCTTATGTAGATAGATACTATGGGATAAGATATTCTGATTTATTTTGATAGATAGAGCGTTTCATCTTTAATTCAGTTTAAAAAGGGCTTACAATTGACAGTATAAATATATGTATTAACCTTTATGGCTTAATGCCATATACGTACCTAGAATTATGATTTCACCACCCTAAAAAGTATTAGCTAATAAAACGATACGAGTAAAAACTTAAAAATATCTACATCATGTTGCGTCTAAATTCAACGATGCAATATATAATTCAATCGCAGCATACTCCCGAAGGGTATTTCTGTTTTCAACAAAATAGCATCAAACTCTACCATAAATAAAACCCAATTATTTTTCTTAATTTCACCCAAACCAATCACAAATATCATTATTGGAGAATCGAGGCATGGCTTTTTTCATGTACTTACATGATTTTTGCTAAATTTCATTGTCTATCAAAATAAGACATACCTATTTGGTTTTCTTCAGCATTACCGCGGAAGATAATTTCTGTTCTTTTGAAAGACACTAAAAGATCTAAATCTGCAAATATTAGGCGATGCCAGTACGTAACAAATGCGTGACTGTGTTCTAAATTGCTGTTTTACTTTTGTGTTACTTTTGCTATTTGTCTAGCCATAAGAGCTAAACCGTGTATAAAAACTTATAGTAATAACAAAACAGTTTAAACTAGCTACTACATGGACAGACCTTTAGCACGAAATCCCAAAGGGCTAAGTGGTAAACATACAATGTACACCCAAAGTTTACCCTCGTTATGTTTATGCTGTTACAAAAACGCGGCCTGAGTATGCTAACATTATAAACGCGAAATATGTATATCTGTTTGTTGCTACATCTGAACCGCTGAATACATGGATAATTTTAGATATAGAGAGATGGAATCATGAAAAGGGACTAGCTCTAGTTTTTTCACAAATTAAACTTTAAGAGAGTGAAATAAGAAGTGAATGGATCATGTATATTCATCGAAAGCTAGTACTAATAGGACGTTTAGGAACTATTCTTACTTATTATTTTACAGCATATGACTACATGAATGAATGATAAGCTCTTAATACCTATAAAAGCAAGGCTAATAACCAACTCGTTCATCAATACCATCGCTCTACCAATCGAACATTGAAATACATTAAATATCTACAACATTACTGCTTTATGATCCTTCTGAATTGTATGTAATTTTTCGATTTGATTCTTCAATCAATATTTATAGGGGTTCTTAAAATTCTTAAATTGGAACCTTCATCTCCTAGTATATATTATATTATGTGCTTCAATTATTTTATATCGTTTCAATGTGAACTTTAATTGAAGAAATATCAAATAGGCAATGTATCCCTACAGAAATACCACGTAGGTACTTTGAGTATTCAAAATTAGATCTCATTACCCGCGAAATAAATAAACAATCCACTGATCTAAAGCATGTGGAACCATAAACAAAACAGGCGTTTATTCACTACGTGAGAAGGAATGACGGTCTATTTTTGTTATCTACGTATTAGCAACAGGTCACTTTAGGGTTCTGTGGGAGAATGGCTAGATGACTCAGAATTTCGCTATTCCATCCGTTGATAAATGAAAGACATTTTACCCTAAGATTGGCAATTTATCAATAAAATTTCTCTGAATGAGAATTATAGAACAATATAAGGGGAATAACAGGTCGTCACGGATACGTAGGTAATTAAGCTTAAAAAGCACACTTATATAAACATATTGATGGACGACTAGCTCTACTAATAAATTTATCCAAAAATGCCGAACGCAGTGATCGAAACCAGGCACTACTAAAAAAGTAAACAACGGAGTATTTTACGTTAAATCACCTTGTTCGTGAACCATATTAAAAATGACATAAAACATTACATATTGTGATTGTAGTGTGGTTTTTCAATTCATTCAATTCACACTTTAATCATAAAAGTTCGTCTCGTAAACGTGATATTAAACAATTAGGTATATGAATGCGTCCCAATATCTACAATATTCAGATAAGGTAATATAGAGATTGAATATTAATGTTTTACATCAGTACCTACATAATAAAGAAACAAACGCAATTACGCTACGTTATATTACTATAATCAAGATGTATAAACTAATTTATACTATAACATTCAAGGGAAAATCATATATTGAAATATTTTCTCGTTAATCCACGTATAACCTTATCAATTGACCCGTAAGTCTATTTTCCTTCGCGGCATAGTTTTTCTCAAGTATGATTCAATAACATTGACTCAGTCGCCTTACTGTGTATACTTGATAAACTTGTTCTTTTCTACTCAATCAAGTCTACATGACGTGTAGCAAGTATATAGAGAAGCCCTCAACTAATTTAATCTAACTTTTCTTATTATTAGTTATAAGGCTTTCAGCTAGTAATTATGCTCTTATGGTTGATTAGAGTGATAATTTACAAATATGATTAATGAACGAACATGGAAGGTTCAACTTGTATTAATTGATCCTTCGTTAGCTACATCTTCCGGCGAACTTTCCTTTTCCTAAAATAAAATAAATGTACTGTGAAAAGCCCAGCTATCGTCACACTAATTAAATTGTACGTTTGTTATTCACGACCCTTAAAAATCACAAATCCCAATCTGGATGATAAGAACCCAAAATGGATAGCTAATAAATCGAACGTTATCACATATTTAACTAGGGAATAGAGGGGTCCCTTGCGTGGCCCCTTTGTAGCATATTACACTATTCTGTCCTTTTGTTGTGATAAAGGGCTCTTCTCCCCTCACACGTGAAAAACACAAAGGGTTTTGAACCAAAGTTTTAGTATTATTATACGCTGGTAATAAAAAATAAAACGATGGCCACATTGTCGAATGCTGAGAATTAAAATGTAACGCTTATACCGTGACAGTTTGTATGAGGTATCAGGTAATGCATTTACTATGAGCTTTGCTAACGGTTGAATAATGCATTTTGATTTTAATAAAAATAGCTAGCTGAACAATGAATGGTAACTAGTTTTAGTAGACGCTGTATTTACGATTTTTCGATTTTCATTATAGTTTTGAATTTATACTAACTTATAGAAATGTCAGATTATTTACAGGGGCTTTTTCATTTTTTACGTTGCTAGTAGATAATTATTTTATTAAAGGAAGATATTTTTAAATTTATTTAAACAATAGCATTGAAACATTGTAAAGTTATTCAAGAATAATTTTTCACTAAACTATAACTTAGATTTATTTATATATTTATATCAATAAGTAGTCACCTAATAGCCACTTCTACTGTGACCTCGAGTACTCACAAGTTTACAATTGACTATTACTGTTCCATATAAAGATTAGCTTATAATATTATTGGGTATTGTTTTGTGTACGGTTTGAACCGTTAGAAGTAATAAAAATGTATTTAAACGTTTATTTATTTATTTATTAATATTTTTTAATATTGCTCTGAATAATTTACAAATTGAGACTTAATATAGGATACATTGTAACAAACGGCGACCTTATCGCTAAATAGCGATTTCTTCCAGACAACCGGTTGTACAGAGAGAAATTAAGTAAAGGATAGGAGTAGGGCATAGCATAAATAAATATGTGAACAAAAATAAAATAAATAAAATAAAAGGTTATATTTATAGGACCGAAAAAGTCCTTGAAGATGTAAATGTATTTTTTTTTATAGAAAACAACTTTTCTATCGCCTCCTCTATTCATTTAATTCTTACAAAGTTACCAAAATATTATATTGAAAAACAATAATTATGAATTCATCATACAACAATAATAGATTGCCTGATGTCTCCGTTATCTATACTTAATATTATAAAGTGGAAAGGTTTACATGTATGTATGTTTGTATGGTTTTCACGCATAAACTACTGGACCGATTTTGATGAAATTTGGCACAGATAATCTTTAGATCCTGAGAAAGATACAAAGGCTACCTTTTATTGCGAAATAATATTTATATTATGTACCACGGGCGAAGCCGGGGCGGATACATGTAGAGCTGGTAAGAGGTAAGGTAGGAACTCTGGGTAGGAAGCATCACGTCGATATTTACAAGGAGATTTCAATATTACAAATCGATTTAAAACAATTTGGCGTGATCGATTGCTGTCGTTCGTGTTTTGTCAACGCTTTCAAATTGCTTTTTAATTACCACTCAAGGGAAAACAACCTCAATCACTTTCGCAAAGGAGTGTAAAAAGTTAATAGTTTCTTCAACAGCCGTTTGTATTTTTAAATATTGGTATTTTCCTACGAGATTCATAAAGCTTTGAACTCGACAGCTGCTAATTCTTTCCTAGATGTTTATGAATCTGACAATAATTTTATTATGGCTTTTATTAAACAAATCTATCAAATTCAGACGGAAAAGTACAAAAGATATGTACATCGAAGACATTATTAGTAAATAAATTGTCTTGATACGAGCCATAACATTTTTGCAAAGTTGTCAATCGGAAAGACATTGATTTTTATTCACATAATGTTTTAATTAATATCCCCAATTCTTTGAGGAAAATTTTTCAAGGAAATTGAAAATATTCTGATAGGAAAATTAAGCCATAAAATGTATCTAATAATTGCTATATTTAAAATTTATTTCTTACACTTTTTATTATTAAATTTAGTACCTAATTTACTTTAAGTTAGATGTACACTAGGTAAATTAAATCGGACACTTTGAAAAATTATTATCTGCTAAACGGACTTTAGTTTTCCCAGGAAAATTTATAAAAAAATTTTACAATGTAAATATCTATCTATATCTATCTATATGTCTTTTGACGACGCGGTTGGCGCAGTGGTCAAGTAACTGCCTACTGAGCCGACGGTCCCGGGTTCGATCCCCGGTCAGGGCAAATATTTGTGTGATGAACTCAATTATTTGTTCTTGGGTCTGGGTGTTATTATCTATATATGTATTTATTGAATATTATATTTATCGTCGCCTAGTACCCACAACACAAGCCTTAATTGAGCTTACTGTGGGACTAGGTCGATTTGTGTAATAATGTCCTATAATATTTATTTATTTATTTATTTATCTATATATCATAAACTTTTATATATACTATCGTAGTTCGTTAGGTCATAAATCGAATATTTAATACTGTCCACGTTACCTTTAGAATCACAGGAAACATAAAAGGCCTTTGAATAATTTCCGTAAGCGTATGTAAGGTGCTTAATTACCTTCCTCCTTAAAAGATATACCGCCGATTTTTTCGCGAAATACGAAATGATTTCCTTAAGGAAAATTTCGTCCTTACTATCCTTGAACCTTATCACAAACATAAATATTTATCTAGCGTATTGAAAACTACGTTACAGGACGCCGGCCGATTAATGTATTGCTCCGTTTCTATCGCTGCTTATAAATTAATATTGTAAGTAATAAAAAATCTTTACCTCAACGTGACGTAGTGTCCATTGTTCTTTTAATCGCGGCTGTTAAAGGCGGGAAGACACGTTAACACAGGACACACCCGCCTCATTCAGAGTTCTGGTGGCAACTGACCGCCCAGCTTTGCAGTGGAAAGGGGCAGAAGGCTAAGCTCACGAGATTTTTGATGGAAATGCGATAGATCGTCGATTTTCAATATAACGCTGCTGAAAAACAAGATGTTTTTCAATCTTGAGTGAAGGATGTAATTAACGTAGAGCGCTATCAGGTCATTAATCTTAAACGGAGATATTTGTTTTTGTTTAACTATTTTTTAATATACGTTTATTTATATTATATACGTTTTATTTAATTATTTGTTAAAATACTTCTCAAATGACTAAATTTAAAGAAATAATGCAGGGTCTTTTTCATCGTCTGCCCTAAATTGACTTCAATTTTTTTCAAGTGCCGGTGTATGGATGTTTTCTTAGCTAAGAAACATTTTACTATACAGTACTTGTTGCTAAATGCTAATCCTGTTTCTTAATATATTATTACTGGCATAATGAACTGAATAATCATTAATACATTAATAACCAGAAAATTCAAATTTGTAAAATAATAAAAAATATAATTCTTATCATTATGAGTAGATACTGCATATTATCAAATTTTTAACCTGAAACTTATTCGCCGCTACCAAAGCTCTTCAATTGGAATAAAGGCAATTTTTATCGACCCTCGATTATCAAATTATCGTTTGCGCTAACTAGATTTCATACTTTCTTTGCGCCAACTTTTTTATTTAGTTTCAATTCGTCCAAATATTCAATTGTGCCAAAAATAAAAAATAAATGCTTTTCTCGTTAGATTTAGTTCCCAATACCTACATACCTAATTACCCGACTATATAACCTAATGTTGTAAAGAGGTAAGAGCATTAGCATTTTGGATTTGAAGGGCAAATCATTTTGGTGAACCGGGCGTATAGAGAGTGATAGAGTTCCACTACTTCGAAGTTCGAATGAAAGATAAATTCATAGCGCTGTTTGTGAAAACCTTTTTTTGTGTGCTTGATTCGTTACAATATTTATTTTTTATTCATATTTATAATTTATTTACTTTATTTTATTTGTATGTTAAGAACAAACACAAATTGTTTACTTATATCGATTTTAAAAACTTTATTTTACTATATTTAGAGAGTTAGGGGTGGGGCACGCAACTATTTTTTTTATAATTAATATAAACAATATAAATAAACAATTATTTTTTTGTATGTAAAGAACAAACACAATAATTTAAATCAATTGAATTGTATCAATTTATCTACGTTTATTACCTTTTTTTAAAGCTGCTGGCTGGCTAAAACAGATTTTTCATGAAATGCCCACAAATTACATTTTTACATATAAACATCATTTTGTAAACGGAGCCATCTATTTAAAGCATCCCTTACTTGTGAGGTTTGTTAGTTTAAAGAATAATTCATAGATAGCACTGTTCCTTTGAGATGAATGCGTTATTAGAATAACATCTTTTAAAGGTGACTACAGGCCCATGTTGAAAAAATTATGGGTCATTTGAACCACCAGGTGACCTATCTAGAACGATATAAGAGCATAAAATAATAAGATTCAGCACTATGCCGTCACTTGTAAGCTGTCCACCTGAGTGCAGATGAGAATTCGAAAGTACATTTAGAGATTTTTTCCCCTTGTGCATGCATGATTTTTGTACGGCGTTGCGGAATAATGGATTAAAAGCAGTATTGAAATAGTATGACACAGATGCCGTACCTACTCTCTTCTAAAATAAGTAGAATGATGAATTTTAAATTCAAAATTCAATTTTTTAAGGGAAGAGAATCTAAAAGAATCAAGAAGGGATCTCTTCTTAGAGATAGGCTGCGTTAATTAAAGCTACGAACAATAGAAGCAGAGTAGCAATGAATAATTAATATAGGTTAAAAAAATAATAATAAAAAAATAAAGTTTATTCGATTCAAAAATACCACGGTATAATATTATCATGAAATTGTTGTATTGTCACCGAACCTTGATAAGGCCGGCTACTCACGTACCTGCAGCAGGGGCAATATTGGAACAATCTCGGTTGGTCGGCAGTCGGAACAATTTCAGTTGTCCTCTAAATTGCCCCTGCTTGCCTATACAGTTATACACATTACAATTAATGAGGATCCAATTTCAAAACTGTCCCTGCTGCAGGTACGTGAGTAGGTATGTTTAAATGTACAAAGTTTGAATGAAATCTGTTCCTTTAGTGGGGCAAATTCGAGCCTTATGGCACAAACATAGAGAAGAAGCTAATAGAAGCGTGTTAAAAATGTCGCAAAAGTGGGAAAGTGTTTTCATATTGCACATAGGTACCTAATATTCCTACCTTGATGAAGCCCAATATGGCTTTAGGCGTAGGCGGAGTACAGTAGACGCCATAGCCCGCCTGCGAGATATAAGTGAAGAGTGTGTTTCCCAGGGTGGGGTTGCACTGGCAGTATCTTTGGATATCTCCAATGCGTTTAACACTTTGCCCTGGGACAAAATCCTAGACGGTCTTGCTCATCATTGCATCATCTACCGCTCTATCTCCGACGCATCATCCGTTCATATCTTGGTGGACGCAAAATTATCTTTCCCGGTCAACATGGCTGGGGTAGTCATAGGGTTGCATGCGGTGTTCCACAGGGTTCTGTTTTGGGACCTCTTCTTTGGAACATCGGATACAACCACGTGCTTCGAGGAGTGCTGCCGCAAGGCGTTAGCGCCATCTGTTACGCCGATGATACTCTAGTCGTGTCTACTGGCCGGGACTATAGGGAGGCGCGACTACGAGCTACGGCTGGGGTGGCACAGGTGGTCGCCAAAATCAAAAGTCTTGGGCTAAAAGTAGCACTCGAGAAATCGGAGGCTATATGGTTTCACGGCCATCGGAGGGCTCCACCAAC
>CAJQZN010037530.1:0-16021 GCA_907164685.1 Colias eurytheme | reverse complement strand
AAAAAAAATTATGAGGCGTGCACTTTTGGATTTTCCAAATTATTTATTTATATAGAGCAAATATAGGATACTTTAGCTGGCCTCCTATGTTATTGAAATCAAAGTTGCCCCTCCTCATAACTTTTGATTAATAGTTAAAAAATGTCGAGAAGCTTAATAATTTCACTCCAGAAAAGTCAAATAAATTTGAGGCTGTGTGTCAATAATTAGCATTCTGTTTCAGCATAACGTAATTTTTTTTTTCATACCATTTATACCAGATTACCGATTTAATTTTTTTAATCCTTTCGCTGTTAATTTTTTCTTAACTTCAAAAATTATGTTCCCAAATTGTAAAAATGATACCATAACGACATCAATTTCCTTATTCCAGGTGGAAACAGCGATAAACGTGTCTCAATCCTGCGCACACATATCCGAAAACGACCGTCGCATGTTCCTAGTGGGCATAGAAGATGAGGAGGCCCTTAAGGATAGTTTAGCCCTTTGCCATCAAATGGTCACAGAGCCTGGGTACAGAGACCTAACTCTGGTGGTCGATGGCACTAGTATGGCGGCGGTTTTGGATACTGCTCTTGCGGACGAGTTTGTGGATATTTCTATGAAGTGTACTGCAGTACTGTGTTGTAGGCTGTCCCCAATACAGAAGGCTAAGGTAAATAGAAAAAGGTCTAACAAAACATTTTTTTACGTCTGGTCTTATAAAATTAAATTAAGAAACGAATGCATGTAAAAGTTAACACATCTCTCTCGTTCTTTAGCGACCATACTCTATGATTTTTTTGTCTTCAGTACTTCTTAAAATTATTTTTTAAATTAACCTGTCAACGTATAAATGCTTACTTCATACGAAATCATAGCAAAAAAACATCAGAAATAATTAATAATTGTACAGTATTTTACTCCTTCAACTACTAAAAAAGATCATACTTAAAGCACTTATAAATATTAAAACTTAATTCCAGATAGTGAAACTAATAAAGAATTGCTCAGAACATCCGATAACGGCGGCTATCGGTGATGGAGCTAACGACATATCCATGATACAGGAGGCTCATGTTGGCTTCGGTATTTTCGGCAAAGAGGGGCATCAGGCTGCAAGGTAAACATTAAAAAAAAAGACGGGTTGCACTGGGGGAGTGCCGGCAGAAGTGAAAACTTGATTATTAACGTTGAGCATGTTTGATATTTTGGAATGGTATCCGTCTTACGCTTTTTCGATCAGGTCACGTGTCCTGACGCGAGTTTAAGATTTTATACCCATTACAGAAAAAGTGCTCAACGCCGCTAAATAAGTTTTCACTTCAAAAATTGTTGTTAATATTTTGGCTTTTCCATTTATAAAAATTTCAGCAAATTTTTGAAAGTATTTGAAATCCTTTATTTAAATTGCTTTTGTTAACCTCTGATGCTAAAAAAAAATATTGAAGTATTGTGTCACTTTTTCTAGGTTCGAATATTGTTTTATCTTACTTACTTAGGTATCTAAATACGTTTAAACCCAATAGTAGAAAATGCTACCTTTAAAGATTAAAATTGAAATAATGTCCAAAAGCAATCTTACCCTATTTTTCCAGATCAGCTGATTTCGCGTTTACAAAGTTCTCGAAAGTAAAAAAGATGCTCCTAGTGTTAGGACACTGGTATTACCAACGACTTGCCACACTCATACTTTACTTTTTTTATAAGAATTTAATTCTAGGAAATATTATGGTAAGTAATATTGACTGTTTTGAGCTACAAATAAGTAGAATTTTGCAATTCTTAACACTAAAAAAAGAAAAAATAATCAAGTCAATACTATAAGTATTTAATTAGTTAAATATATTTTTATTTATCCTATTAATATTATAAATGTGAAAGTTTGTATGGATGTATGGATGTATGGATGTATGGATGTTTGTTACTCTTTCACGTAAAAACTACTGAACCGATTACAATGAAATTTAGCACACATATAGAGGGTAACTTGGATTAACACATAGGATAGGTTTTATCCCGGAAATCCCACGGGAACGGGAACTATGCGGGTTTTCCTTTGAAAACGCGGGCGAAGCCGCGGGCGGAAATCTAGTTTACTATAAATCATACTATACCTTATACAATAAATTATTCAATTAATAATAAATAAATAATGAGGCCGTATCTTTTGGTTCGTATTATATTCGAATTTTTAAGGATCTGTTCTCAATACCAGCATAGTAAAGTGTAAATAAATAGTCATTTAAATAAACTAATTCTTCCACAGTTATTCTTCCAAATCCAATCGGCATTTTCTACACAATCGGTATACGACAGTATGTACTTAACGTTCTACAATCTCGTGTTCACGTCAGTTCCCTGTCTCGTACTGTCTGTTACGGAACAACGGTGGCCTAAAGATTTATTACTCGCGTAAGTATATCTTACTATTTAATACAAATGTATGTCTTTTAAATACTTTTTCTTTGTAATTAACTGTAATTAAAAACAAATTCGGTTTTCCATATGTCGCTTGTGCATATCCGACTCGAAGGACCACATATACTTTGTTGCATATACTTTGTACATAATTTGTACTATGTTTGTAACCTATATGTAATTGACAACTTGAACACAAACTCTTTTATTGAAACAGTAATTAAAATACAGGTTGTTATTAATAGGTCGCTGGTTCGTACCTAGCTCGAAGGACCACTAAGTAAAGTACAATGTCAACATTAAAAGTGTTCGATAATAATAGCCAAAAAACTTTAATAGTACATTCTATTAGTCCATGATAGTACTAACTCATTATATACAGGGTTTCCCAATAATGGTAGATAATCTGTAACGTGCGTGTGGGGGTGGGGTCACCTCCTCTCACGCAGAAAATTCTAACCCAAACGAGTCGCGATCTATGGCATTTTTTGTAAAGTTAAAAACCTGTAATTTCTCTTGATAATAGAGCCGGGATTTTTTTGTATTGTTTGAAAAATTTCCAATATAATAAATACCATAAATATATACTTTAAAGACCTAATTCAATTGCATGATAGGTTCAACAAATATGGCTATAACTTGGTATTTTTTTTTCCAAGGTGCTCAATATACATAATTTATTTATTTGTTTCCAGCAACCCAATGCTATACAGGAACATACGGAAGAACCGTCTCCTGTCATGGCCGTATTTCGGCGCGTGGGTTCTATCCTCGTTATACCATTCTGTTGTTATTTATGCCTTCTCAAGATACTACCTGGCCAGTGACGTCATATCCGTTGACGGGAAGACTGTGGATCTATGGTGATTTTGCTTTTTAGTTTTGAGTCTTTTATGTGCAAATGATTAAAAAAGAGTAACCCGTTATTGGGCTAGAAGGTCTATGTTATTACTAGCTAGATAAATAAATCGATTCTCAAAGTAAAAGTAAAAGTAAAATACCTAAATACATTCATTTCATTTCATTCATTTCATTTCATTTCATTCATTTCATTCATTTCATTCCATTCATTTTATTTCATTAATTTCATTTCATTTATTTCATTTCATTCATTTCATGTCATTCATTTCATTTATTTCATTTCATTCATTTCATTTCATTTCATTTCACCTGTCTTATTTGTGATTAATATATGAATAAATTGTTGAATAATATACCCTAGTTCGGTGGTGTTGTGTTTTTTGTACCTAAAATATATGAAAAAAAATGTGTGCGTGTACTAGTGTACACACGTAAGAAGTGAAACTTCTTTATGACCTTATTTTTCAAAAAATAATTTATTATATGCATCTTTACAGAAATACGTCAATCACGCGTGTAAGGGATAAAAACAAGATGGCGCGTAACGAAAAAATGTTACACTAAATTTTTTCCAACCCCGATAAAAAAGTTTCACTTCAAAAAAGACGTGTGGCACTCGGGGACTGCCGCGTTAAAGCCCTGCTATGCCTTCAGGCCACACCTCCGTATTCGTCGGAGTGGGGAGCGTGAGGTTTTTCGTTACGGAATTTTTAAATTCGGTCACCGCGCTCAAGGCTCGCGATAGAAGCTATGCAATAGCTTAATAAATTATTTTTTCAAGTGAAAACTTCTTTAGCGGCGTTGAGCACTTTTTCTGTAATGGGTATAAAATCTTAAACTCGCGTCAGGACACGTGACCTGATCGAAAAAGCGTAAGACGGATACCATTCCAAAATATCAAACATGCTCAACGTTAATAATCAAGTTTTCACTTCTGCCGGCACTCCCCCAGTGCAACCCGTCTTTTTTATAATTGATTTATTTTGGTGTCCAGGACGCTGGGTGCGGTGCTGTTCCACCTGTCGATGGTGTCGGTGACGCTAAAGCTGTGTGCGCACGCGCGGCGCGTGACGGGCGCGCTCGCGCTCTCCGCCGCGCTCTCGCTCGCCGCGTACGTCGCCTTCAACGCGCTCTACTCGCTGTTCTACGTGTGAGTGTTGGGGTCGGCTCTACAGGAGCTGCTCCACCTGTCCATGGTGTGGTGTGCTCTACGTTATACATGACTAGTGGCTCTATGTGTGATCTCTCTAATGCTGCTCTACTGTAAGTGCCTCGCAATCTGCCCATGCTGATGGCTTGCTCGCCACCTACGACGCATTCAACGCGCTGTTCTACCTGTGAGTGTTGGGCTCTACATTATACAGGACCTACAGGCTCTATGTATGATCTCTCTAGTGCTGCTCTACTGTAAGTGCCTCTGTACAATCTCCCCGTGCTGATGGCTTGCTCGCCACCTACGACGCATTCAACGCGCTACTCTACCTGTCAGTGTTGTTCTCTACATTATACAGGACCAGTGGCTGTATGTGTGATTTCTATAGTGCTGCTCTACTGTAAGTGCCTCTGTACAATCTCCCCGTGCTGATGGCTTCCTCGCCACCTACGATGCATGCAACGCGCTGCTCTATGCTGACTGGCTCTCCACGTGAGTCGCTTTTTACGCTCTATTCGGTTCTATGTATAATCTCTCCCATGCTAATAGCTCACTCGCTATAGCTCACTCGCTGCGAACATCGCATTCAATGTGCTCTACTCGCTGCTCTACCTGTGAATGTTATAGATTGAGCTCTATGCAGAGCATTTTTTACGTAGAGGCGAGGAACGTGAGAGGTGAGACACTTTAAGGAGGCGGGAGTATTTAAAGTTATTTAACAGGGTATCTAAACAAGCTAGGGTTATGTCTTATGGCATTATTTTTCTATCTGCGGGTGTCAGTACACTGACACACACATGCAGGCGCAGGTGCGTGTGTACATCCCCCCAACGGTCCAGGCCTTGTCGCGGCGGAGGGGCTCAGTAGCTCAGAGTTATGGCCCTCTGAGTGAAGCGAAATTGGACCAGCGAGGGGCTGAACGGCTGGTTTAGAGTCGGGGAGATTCAACCGGCCCGACGGCCAGGGCTAGGTGTGGCCCAGCGGCCGCTGTGTGCGGCGTGGGATGGCGGCCAGAGGTCGTGGCTTGGCGGACCCCGTGTCCACTAGGCAAAGGTGGCGCTGAACGGCAGTTGGGGTTGGAAAGCCTCGACTGACCCGACGGCAGAGGTCCTGTTTGTGGGCCAGAGAGGAGCCGGCTTTTATGCGGCGGTGGATGGCGGCCAGAGGTCGCGGCGCGGCGGGCTCGCTGTTTTAGCAAGCCACGCCGTGCAGCGGAGGGCGGGATCCCGACGCGTCATTGTGATGACGCGCGGAGACTCCTGCAGGGAGGTGTGGGGCGGCGGCCGCTGTAAAACGGCCGTCTGCCAACTCGTAATCCGGTCCGTGGGGCCAGACCGAGGGCCGCCACCTCTGGTGAGGTGGGGGCTGCGAGGTAATCTCTATAAAAGTGCGCCGGAGGGTCCCCCGACGTGTATTTCACACATCGAAGGACCTTCCGGAGTGCACCCTCCGGCCGGACGGTGATGGGGTCGGGGGTTCGGGGGAACGCGGATGATGGAGCGGGGAAAGATCCATTGTCTGCGCGTTGGTGGCGTAAGCCTTCGTTCCAGCAGCCGCCAGCGAGGGGGGTTCTAGTGGTGGGCCTGGAAACGGGCATCTGCTGGGCGGGACACGCGGTAGAGTCGTAACCGTTCCCGCAGTTCCGTCCAAAGCAGCGCGATGGAACAGAGTGGGGTTTTAGTCGGTAGAAATCCGACATAGCCACGGCTCCATCCCCGGGAGCCGGGGGTATCTAAGAAGATTTCCCCACTATAAAAAAAAAAAAAAAAAAAAAAAAAAAAAAAAAAAAAAAAAAAAAAAAGGTGCGTGTGTACATAATATGAAAACAAAAGCTAGTGCTACGCGTTTGGCAGAGCGCCAAATCATTTCACGCAAGCGCGAAGACGCTGAAAGAACTCATAATTGCGCAAGTACGTACCCACGCTAAAATTGTTCGATTCTTTTTCAATTAGTCGAAAGACATGTGTATTTGAAATCATTTTAAAAAAACATTGAACTTTAACGTACACAGAAAATTATGTCCTTCACACATACGCTGGTGTGACATAATTTTAGGTACGTATTTTTATACATTTTAATACAAATGTTTATTATTCCAGGAAATTAGACGGCGATGTCCTCGGCACATACACGCGCCTGTTAATCACACCATCCTTCTGGATATTGAACTTGCTCGTTATCATTGGCACATTAGCACCAGATTTCTGTTTGCGAATCATAACAGAGAAATGGGCTCGGAGAAATATACGTACGGATAATAGTGATACTAACGTGTTCACTACTAGATTGTGAATTGTCTTGCGTTTTGTATACGGTGAAAAAAATGTGCTTAGCTTTCAAGAGAAAGTGCTAAGAGAATAGCAAAAACGGTTCATAACTTATGGATATGTTCTGTTCAGCATATCTGTGAGTTTTAAAAAGCTATTTGTACCTTAAAAAGGTCAATGAATAGTTTATGTGAACACACATCTAATTATCTAAATAATTGAGAAAAATATACCTATATTTAGATAGCAAAGTAATTTTACATAAATTACTTTGCTATCTAAATATATTTTGATGTAAATTGTAATAAATAATAAATGTTCTTATTAAATTTTAAATAAGTTTTATATACATGTACTTTATATTTAAAGTGTATTGATAACAATCATTTATTTGGTACAAAAATTAAAAAAACAAAATATAGAAGACGATAGTTTCAGTAGGGTCAACCGGGGGAAATGCAACTAAAAAATAACAAGTTTCAAGTTTGATCGGTTGCAGTTATCTCCTTTTATATTTGGTCATTTATTTGACCCATTTATTGTTTTTTGTATTTATTCAAGATTATTTTAAACCAATCAAGCAATACAGTAGTCTTATAAATAACTGGTAGTGAGAATATTTCCTAAAATTGGTAGAAAAAGTTACATTAACCCCTAGTCGGGGGTAAATGCAACTAACTGCCATAGCTCTTCTTCTATTTCATATAAAATAACGAATATAGAATATATTTATGAGATTTCATGTTATTCATAGGATTTTGAACTGGATTACCGTGTAGCAAGGACGAGTTTTCAGGAAAAATCTTATTTTTCTAAATGTGGGGCAAATGCAACTATTTGTTAGAGAATAGTGTGGGGAATGCAAAAAACTTATTCATCGATATATTTTTATTATTCTATATATATATACAATAACGTTATCTATACAATAACGTTGCGATCGTAGATGGCGCCGCATTATTCAGAGGAAAATCTCATGTACCTACTTTGATTTACCACTTTAAATCGCAACAAAAAAAAATTACAGTGTACTACCTACTAAGTCAATTTTAGTTTTTGGTCAGAACAAATAATATTCTTTGTGTTAAATATTGTTAAAAACGTAAACCAAACAAAATACGTTTATTAGTTAATCAACCGTTAACTAAAAATTACTTGAACAATCACAGAACTATCCTACCTATCGTTTTTAGTTACTTATAGTCTTTAACCACGCTTTATCTAATTTTAATTTTACTTATGAACCCGTCTCTGGGTATAATATCGAAGAAATAATCGATGGTTCTTCTTTAATTAATCATAAAGAAAGTATATTTTGACTACCAAGAAGGATACATAATAAAAATATCGACACTGTCACATCACTAGTGTTTTTAGTTTCATACAAAAATATAAGGGGCTATTGTAACTAACCTCACAGTTGCAATAACCCCACAGTGAAATTTTCATGAGGCAATTGTAACTGCATCAATAACACAAAATAGAGTCAACTAACGCATTAAAAATATAAATGAAATATGCTTAACGGCTTGTGATAATCGTGTCCAATCAAAAACACCTGCAAAAAATCACTCCTAAACAATTTTTTTGTCTGTAAAACTCGACACCTGTTTTTACGCACACCAACTTCAAAATAGCGGTTTGACACAATGGCCTATCAATCAAATAGTTTTCATCGTAGTGGCACCATCTATTACTTGTAAGATTTATTAGTCGTTGAGTTATTGAATCATAGGTGGCGATATATTACAACAACTCTAATAAATTAGTTATGATAACTAGTTGCCATAGCCCCATAGTTGCATTTGCCCCGGTTGACCCTATATTAAACAATTTGTTAATAAAAACATACATACATAATTCGTATTAAGTAGATAATGTCTCGAAAGGGTGGAAAAATATATTTCATAATGAATATGACATCATAAAGTAAACTTTATGATTGACTATTTTTGATATTGTATTTTTAATAAGATTTTCAAAGTGGGTATCAGTATATTAGGCATTATGGTTTTCAGCTCTCAATTATAATTATTATTATATGTATAAATACTTTTACTTAGAAGTAGTGCTCTATTTCACGTTTTCTTAAATAGTAAAATATTTATAAGTGATGTGATATGTTATTGTATTATAGAGAGTAAGAGTCCAAACAAAGTTATTAAAACGGCTTAAATATTATTTAATTTATTAAAAATAATTTAATTTAATTGTAGTTATACATTTTTTTAAATTTTAATCAAGATACAGATAGACAAATTTTACATAACATACAAATAATTTAATTGAAATCACTTGATTTATCAATTATTTTAATGAGGGCTCATCTAGAGCTCTCTTTCTATTTCTCTTGGCGGCATATCTTTCTTCCCTCTCATGTAACGAAATGCCATGATGTCTCAAAGCAGTATTCATTCCAGTATAGAAAAGAGACAGCTAAATAGCTATTTAGCGCCATCACTTTCCCACTATGGATACTTGGCATTTCGTTACATGAGAAGGAAGAAAGATATGCCGTCAAGAGGAATAAAAAGAGAGCTCTATATTTGAAAAGCTGAATATTAGAGCGTTTTCACATTATCCGATCCGATATCGGATATCGGAAGCCGATAGCCGATATCCGATATCGGAGGGAAGTAAAATGTATGAAATATGTACCTGTCTTTCACATTGTCCGATCCGATATCGGATATCGGAGCCGACACCGATATGCCCGTGAGCTATCGGACGATAATGTTCAGTGTTGCCAACTCAATTTTCGAAAAGACAGTATACCAACAGCAAAAAAGCACTAGTTTGTGTATTTTCAGTCTTATAGGACGCTAAATCTTTAAAAAAATTCTTTGCTTTAACCTAAAATCCTTTCTATTAAAAGAAACCTTTTTTTATTAAGAAAACACATTTAAGTATATAGGCATTAAAAATACGATTTATACGGCAGCTATTTTAATTACCGTATAAAAATATACGGCAATTGGCTGAACTGAAGTAAACAAAAATATATTGCGTTCTTAAATTCAAATATCTATCTTCGAAAATATTAGTGTCTATCATCTTTATTTTAACTCATTCTGCCTCGCTCCTCCTCCTACTCGGATGTTGGTTGTGCTCTGTGGTTGTGCTATTTATTGTATTGTTGTCATTGAGTGCTTTGTTTTTAACCGACTTCAAAAAAAGGAGGAGATTTCACACCGATTTTGTTTTTATTTTGAATTAACAACAAAGAATATTTGAAAACTCTTAGTTCTAAAATAATTGCGACAGTAAAATAATTTATGTATCTTTAATTACAGGAAATTACAACAATCATATTATAAAATATATATTTGAACGGGTGACAATATTATTTACAGTGTAATAAGAAAAAGAATAGAAAATGTGAACAAAGATTGTATCACTTAATAAATTTATCATAGGTACTACATGAACTTTTATAAATGTATACAGTGAAAAAATGACTAAATGACTAGGTACGTCTTGTTAAAAATACATATTTTATTTTATTTTATTTATTTGGTCAACCAACATTTGTTTACAATGATTCTTAAATATAAATTTTACATAACATATAGTTCTTGCGATAAAGTAACAAATAATTAGAGGTTAACACAGCATGCGCCAATTATACAGAGCTATTTCTTAAAAGTAGGATACTTGTTATTGTTAATATTATTAAAAGAATAAGAATTATTTAATTATGGTGATGACAACAATTTAAGGTTTTAATTTTATGATATGATCTATCATTTGATTTTTTTTTAATTATACCTTTTTTATCAACTGGCAACTTAGTTTAGTTTTCTCTAAAAATTTCTGGCAACACTCATGATAATATCGGAAGGATTTTATCGGACAATGTGATAGGGAAAATTGTATCCGATATCGGATATCGGCTATCGGCGTCCGATATCCGATATCGGATCGGATAATGTGAAAACGCTCTAAACGGTTACTTAAGCACAGATTATAATATTCAGTTTCAAGTTATTCAAACTTAGAGCATTAAACCCACTTAAACGTAAATTTTTTGTATGAATATTGTAAAATTCAAATTAATTTCAAATTTAAATTACATTAATTTGCAAGAATTTAGTTACAAATTATAGATGTATGTAATGTAATTATGTGTGCGTAAGTGCATTACCCAAAGAAGTAGCTATGATTAATTAATTTAATTTATTAAAAAAAAACCTATAAATGTCAAACTTGCTCGTTTTATCATACGGTAATATTAAAAAGCTGTGTGCCAATGAAAAATAAACAATTTATATTTAATAAATACATGTATTCGTTAATGTTGTGATAAAACTATGAGCTTTTCGTAACAACAGGGAACTATTTTTATGCGATAATTGAGTATTCTAGTCATAGCATAGTTTTAAGATGTAATTTCTAAGTGCGAAGTAAGTAGGCCTAAATAAATAAAGCACAGTATTTAACAAAACAGTTTAAAATATTATTAATAGGTATTAAGTGCTTAAATAAATAGTAGTTTATTTTTATAAAGAATAAGGTTGTATATTAATAATTATTGGATCAACAAGTTGTTACTCTATTATGTAATTGGTATTACATAAAATGTATTTTGAGAAATTATATATTTTGTATGTTTGTTATATCGATATTGGTAAGAATGCATCTATAGTGAGAAATGATAATACAAGAATTTAAAAGTAAGGTACTTAAACTTGACATTTGCATTTAATAGTTACAGGTGTATTTATATTTTGTAAATAAATAAGTTGAATTTATCAATGCGTTTTATTTTAAAACTGGGTGCCCAAGATTACGGCCAAAAAAAACAAACTTCCATCCCTCATTTTATCTATTAGAATTAGATGATGATTTTTGAAAAAGTATAATGTAGAAGTGGGCGAACGCAAATTTTTTATTTCTTTATAACTTAATATTTTAAAAACTGACATTAAAACTTGGACAATAAAAATATTGGTTGTTTGTAGGTTTACGATCGAGATGTTTACGTGATAACGTCTTATTGGTGGCAGCGCTCGAGATGAGACGGGAGATCTGTCCGTCTCTCTCTCGTTATACCTGCGATCGCGCTCGTGAGGTTTTGGTGTGACACAAGTTTCTGAACATGTCACCCGACTAAAACGATTTTAAAAACGTTATCACGTTAAAAACACAAGGAATCATAGTTTCATATATTTTACATTAATATAGAGCGAGGAGCAGTAACTGTGCGCAACTCGCCGATTTTTTAAATGTATTCTGTAAAAAAATAAAATTGATTCCAATTCTAAAGTGCTTGTATCTAATATGGCTTTATTTATGGATTATGAAATATGTCAAATGTCATAAATGACGTTTGTCAATTGTCACGCGTGTCGGTGTTTGGGTCGCCGCTGGACGCTACAAGAAAATTCGATTTGTTTTGACTGATTTTATTAATTATTTCTTATTTACAATACTATCTAGTTTCGTATTCATATAATTATGTTCATTTATCAAGTCTAGAATAAGTTGGATCATAAAACTTATTTATAAATATGAATCTCGAGCTGCTAGGTAAGTTTTGTTTCTTTGACGCGATTCCTGTTGCATTGTTTACTAATATTTCTTATTACCGATTCCTGAATTCTCTTTCCATTTCAGAATCATTCGGTCAAAATTATCCTGAGGTAAGAATATTCTAACACATATTATTACATAGAAATGTAATGCAAACGATTTAAATCTTTTGTTGTTGTTATTGGTGTTCAGAACAAACAAAAATTAAGTTGATTCTGTACACTAGTATAAATTAATTATTTATGTTATCGATTGTTTTAAATTATAGAGAATATTTTCGATATCAGAAGCAAAATTGTAATTTTTTGATCTATTTTATTTCTAAAACTAACCTAAACAATATTTTGAAGGAATTCGATGGAACATTAGATTCCATATCGCTAGCAGCTACATGCGCGTTTAATCGACGCGGAACCCTGTTAGCTGTCGGCTGCAATGATGGAAGAATATTTATCTGGGACTTTCTGACGAGAGGCATTGCAAAATCTATTTCAGCTCATGTGTATCCAGTTTGTAGTTTAAGTTGGTCACGGAATTGTAAAAAGGTATCTATATATTAATTTAATTTATCTACATTCTACACTTTTAATTGATACCAAAATAATTCAAATATTAAATATTATTTATAACTTTTCGAATTTTGTCTATTCTCTTAGGATTGGTCTGTTTAAAATGTAAATAAAGATATCCAATAATAATGTGTACACTATGAACATGGTAGAAGTGAAACTCTCAAAACTTTTGACTTCAAGATAATTAGACATCTGTAAAAATTACTACAAATATAAGAAACTTATCAAATCTTAAGTCAGTATTAGCTGTTATATTATGATTACCTAAATAAAAAAAAGACGGGTTGCACTCCGGGAGTGCCGGCAGAAGTGAAAACTTGATTATTAACGTTCAGCATGTTTGATATTTTGGAATCCGTCTTAGGCATGGAATAAAAGGGCTAAAAAAAAAAAAAACATTGGTCTTACGCTTTTTCGATCAGGCCATGTGACCTGACGCGAGTTTAAGATTTTATACCCAACGCCGCTAAAGAAATTTCACTTCAAAAAATTGTTACATAAAAATTAAAAAATAATATTCTACAGCTATTATCATCATCGACGGACCACAACGTGTGTATATGGGACGTGCTCTCCGGTGAATGTGAGCAGCGCTTCCGGTTCCCCACGCCCATACAGAGGGTGCAGTTCGATCCTCGCAACGATAAGCGCTTCCTCGTGTGTCCCATGAGACATGCAGCGCTGTTGGTGGATACAGACGGTGCACATAAGATATTGCCTATTGATGATGATGTGAGTAAATATAATACGATTTTATGACACTACTAGGTTTCCGCCCGCGGCTTCGCACGCGCAGTCAAGGAAAAACCCGCATAGTTCCCGTTCCCGTGGGATTTCCGGGATTGCGTCATTTGCCCGGGATAAAAAGTAGCCTATGTCCTTTCTCGGGTATCAAAATATCTCCATACCAAATTTCATGAAAATTGGTTCAGTAATTTAGGCGTGATTGAGTAACAGACAGACAGACAGAGTTACTTTCGCATTTATAATATTAAGTAGGGATTCATTCAATTTTCATTGACTAAATAAATTACAAGTTAGTATGACGGACGGTTGTCTCAATAATTTAGCTTGCAAACATCCTGATTTCTGAGCGAAGACAATAAAATATTAAAATTAATAGTTTTTGTTAGAGAAAATAGGTGTCTACTATAAACTATACCATATAACGTGATGATATAAACTTGATGGGAATAAATTGTAAAATTGTACCATTTTTTCCAGGGTGATATAAATGTAATAGCCTCATTTGATCGGCGAGGAGATCATGTATATACTGGCAATGCAAAGGGAAAGATACTTATATTAGACTCACAGACATTAGCAGTTAAAGCGAGCTTTAAAATCACAGTCGGCACATCAAGCACTACTGGTATTAAAAGTATAGAGTTTGCTAGAAGAGGAGAGTAAGTACGATACGATTTGTTTATAAATAAATATGGATAGATATTTTATTTTAGATTTTTTTTTGAAGCTATTATAAATATGTACAAAATGTTATATTTTTTTTATTACTTTACAATTTAATATTTAGTTTAATAACATTCAAATGCTATATAAATAAGAAATGCTTTAAAACTAAATATCAAATTGTACAAAATGTCATAGCTAAATCTATTGATAAATAATAAAATAAATACTTTGCATATTTCATCATGGCTTTTTTATAAATATTTCTTTTACATAAAAATATAAATTACAGTTGTTTCCTGGTGAACACATCAGACCGTGTGATCAGAGTGTATGACACAAACACAGTTCTCAAGTGTGGAATCAATGGAGAACCGGAACCTATTCAGAAGTTACAGGATCTTGTTAATAAGTATGTTAAACAGCTATTATTGTTTTTTTTTTAGAATTTAATTTTACATGCCTGTGTTTTCTTTTTTGTCATTTGACATTTGATTTTTCTATTCTTAAAAACACTCAGCATTTGAATGCTTTAAAATTAAATATTGAATTTATATACTACATACTAGCTTTCCGACCGCAGGTTCGCCCGCGCAGTCAAAAAAAATCCGCATAGTTCCCGTTCCCGTGGGATTTCCGGGATAAAACCTATCCTATTTCCCGGGGTAAAAAGTAGCCTATGTCCTTTCTCGGGTATCAAAATATCTCCATACCAAATTTCATGCAAATTGGTTCAGTAGTTTAGGCGTAATTGAGTAACAGACAGAGTTACTTTCGCATTTATAATATTAGTATGGATAACATCGGTTCAACAACAAATTCTATCGTGTCTTAAAAATAATCATCAAAACCTTCTAGAACAACATGGAAGAAGTGTTGTTTCTCCGGGGACGGCGAGTACATATGCGCGGGGTCGGCCCGGCAACACGCGCTGTACGTGTGGGAGAAGGCCATCGGGAACCTGGTGAAGATCCTCCACGGGACCAAGGGCGAGCTGCTGCTGGACGTCGTGTGGCATCCTGTGAGGCCCATCATTGCCAGCATCAGCGCTGGTGAGTGACCTTTTTTATCTATACTAATATTATAAAGAGGAAAGGTTTGTAATTATGTATGTATGTATGGTTTTCACACATAAACTACTGGACCGATGTTGATGAAATTTGGCATAGACAATCTTTAGACCCTGAGAAAGAACATAGGCTACCTACCTTTTATTGCGAAATATGTACCACGGGCGAAGCCGGGGCGGACCTCTAGTAATTAGATAAAGCCGGCAGCACGCACGAAAAAAAAAATTGGTTGTCTGTAAAGTCGGTTTACTAACGATAGTTGAACGTGACAACGTCCGATTGTGCTTCTTTGTCGTGCGTGCAGCCGACGCTATCGAATTATAAGACGTTGTCACTTCAAAACATGACTCATGCGGCGTTACCTCGCTCTGAGGCGTTCCATGTAAGGCTTGAAGTGCGAGCGAGAGCGCGGAACGAGCGACAAAGAAGCACAATCGGCCATAAGACGTTGTCACGTTCAACTTTCGTCAGTAAACCGACTTTACAGACGTACAATTTTTTTTAATTTCGAGGTCGCGTCATAGCAATGCCGTCACGTCATGGAGTAAGGCGACGATTTTGGTATCTTTTAATCTCGCCACAGAACTTAGTTAATATTGTGTTAGGAGGACAATACCCTTATAGTCTGTCCACTATAAGAATTGCTTTTTGACAGCTCGACGGGTGATACCAGAAGTGATGTTCAAAAGATTATCGATTGTGATACCAATTCAATTATAAATTCAAAATATTATCATAAATCGAATCAGGTACGTA